>VZTE01002546.1:427943-506527 GCA_013397775.1 Eulacestoma nigropectus
TTTTTTTGCTGCCTTTCATAAAGTCCTCGGCAGGATGGAGAAAGGAGGAAACGAATCTTGAAATATTTGCCAAAAAGAAGTGTAAAATTCTGCACTAGAGAGGCATGCACCAACACAGGCTGATGGACAACTGTCTGGAAAGCAACTTTCTAGAAAGAGATTGTGGGGTCCTCACAGGGGGACCCTCAAAGGGTCCTCACGGTGCCCAAATTAAACAGGAGCCAGCATTGCAGCAAAGCCACCAATGGCTTCCTGGGCTGCAATGTGGAGAGCTCTGGCAGCAGGTTGAGGGAGATTATCCTTCCCCTCAGAGCTCGTAAGAGATCTTAAATGCCAGACCCAGTTCTGTGCTACCTACTGTGAGAGAGACATGGACACACTGGAGCAGGTGAAGGGGTATAAAGGTGATCAAGGGATGGGAGAATCTAACATACAAGGGGAAGCTGAAGTAGTTGGGACTGTTCAGCCTGGAGAACACAAGATTCAAGGAAGGATCTTATCAATGCACATAAATACCTGATGAGAGGAGTGAAGAAGGCAGAGGGCAGGCTCTTCTCAATGTTATCCAGTGAAAGGCAAAGAGGCAATGGACACAGATTGAAACATAGGAAATGCCATTTAAACATAAGGAAACACTTTTTTACTGTACACAGGAACAGGTTGCCCAGAGAGGCTGTAGAGTCTCTAGCCTTAGAGGCATTCAAAACCTGGCTGGACACACTCCTGAGCAACCTGCTCTAATTCATCATACTTTGAGCAAGGGGTTGGACTAAGTAATCTCCAGATGTCCCTTCTCACCTGAACCTTTCTGATTCATTCTATATCAACTCAATGAACAGGAAGTGTGAATAACGCATGACAGTGGTGAGAAGCACCTTTTCAACTGAGAAACCTGCACATTTGGCTGGGACAGAGTAGCTTTGATACATCTTACAGATTAAGGTGTTGCATGCTCTCCAACTGTTAACAAAACCAGCAGAAAACAGTGTGTGCCTCACCTCAGCCATTCTTGCCATCTGAGGTTTCAGCTTACTGTCAGTTTCTTATGACAGCAAGTGATAAGCACCAGTGCCCCTGGTGAGCACAGACCCTCCCACCCAACTCTGCTACACCGTGATGTGTTAGACCCTAATGCAGTGCAAACAACTAGCTATGCAGGATACTTACTAATATCTGAGATAAACAATTTCTGTAATGGCAATATACCAGCACTGAAGATTGATTATTGTCATGTACATTATCTGCCCATGCAGATCACTCTGGGTATGTCTGTGAATTATATCTGTGTGCTGTGCTCAAGTGCTATAGATAAATTGTTCTAAACTACCAATGAGTTGTACTATGGTTGCAATGTAAGAAACATCCAGAATTAAAACTAGTTGTGATACTTATAGTTTACTGCTATTTTTTAAAAAATCTTATAATTTTAAATAATCGGACCACTTCCTATTTTTCTACACAGTCTCTCAGCAGCACTGAGTAGGTGGTTGATTATTTTACATTTCTTTTATCTTTGTCGCTACAGGAGGTGCCCAAAGCACCCAAATGGTTTGTCTACCACAAACCATGTCTACCTTATTTCCTGATTGTGTTTGTTCCCATTGCTTGCCAGTGCTTCAGTATGTGAACAGAGATCAGCTGATATTTTATTTTAGCAGTAACATTTGAGTCATGGCTAGCATAAAACTAAAACTGCCCTGGGCATCTCATAATAGTTGGTGTAAAACTTAAGACTTCTAGAGCACCACTTGTCAGATTATTGTACATTTACATGCTCAAAACACATGACTACAGCTACAGCTGTGACTACATAACATTTCTGCAAGGTACATCCCGGTGATAACATGTAGGGCACCAAGAAACGATGAACGAAATAGTAGCTCTCAAAGAGAATTTGCTCTGAGGGACAGATCTGCTTTGGCTATGGATGCCACAGAGAGCAGTTGTCTTGTTGTTAGCCACATTGAGTGGGATGACTTCCCTTCAGTTACATTCACTGCAACGAGCCTTTGCAACCAACCAATGAAACAACCGCCTTGTTCATTCCCACAGCAGTAGCCATCCAGTGTAGTTCTGCACATCAAAAGCAAGGGACTGGTCAAAAGATGAACACATACTCTCAAGGCTCTTAATTAAGACTACATTAGCACTGTGCTTTTCAAATTTTGCATCCTTAATTTTGCCATTGTTAATTGCCAGGTTATTCTCATGTAGTCATTAATAGACAAAATACAGTAATCTGGAAAAAAAATGAAAACTTATGTCCTACAGAACCACTTGATAGCTGTGTTGGCCCATTCATTCAGCTGCATGTATATTGATCCATACAGGTCTACTGCATGATTAAATGAGGTTAACTGATAGCTGGATAGTCATTGTAGGCACTTGAAACAAATTTTGTTGGCACCCAGAGCTCATGGATGCAAAATTTCTTCCCTTTACCTTCAGGAAAGAAGCATGTGGCAGCACTACTTGGCTTCCACTAGGTGATTCTCCTTCTGTCTAATGCAGCCAGGCTGGGGTAGACACGTGAGGTTTATCACAGGGAGAATCTGGCTCACCGAATTAGTCATGTAAAGTTAGGTTCAGATCAGAAAAAAGAAAAAAGCTCAGGTTAGAAAGGACCTAATCCAACCTCCCGCTCAAAGCAGAGTTAGGCTACGAGTCAGATCAGGTCACTTCAGGCTGAGGTTTTGTAAGGCATTACTTATTGTAATTGTGACCCATGGCAAATAACTACTTACCTACCATGAACTCCCAGGAAACACAAGGTAAAATGGCTCAACTAAAGAGCCCACAGAAAGGCTTCAGCTAACATATTTCACCTGGTATTTGCTGACAGCTAAAATAGGGCATTTTTTTATTTTTAAGTTTATTGTGTGCTTGAGGCGTCATTAAACATACCAAAATCCTGCATTCCTCTATACGTGTCCCTCTATTCCTCAAAATCACCTGCTCCCAGCATTAAGGATTTGCAAAAATGAAGAAGTTTGCCAGGTACCTGCCCTCTTCTGCAGCCGGTAGCTTCAGGGAATCTTTCCAATAAAGCGCATGTTTTCGGAACACTTTTACAAGCATTCTCATTTTTTCTTCCTAGTGAAAATAATGGAAAGAGCATTGGTAAGAGCAATGAATGAACATTTCCGTTTTCTGCTTTGCAGAAAAGAAGAGCAACAAAGCTGCCAAAGAGCTGACACAGAGATGGCTAAATATTACTCTTCCCATTTTACAGACTGTGCAACTGAAGAACCTCCATGTTGTAATATCATAGCAGCCTGCACATTTTGCTTTTAAACTATTTTTGAACACCAGGCTTTCTACCATTCAAAAAGTATTATTTTAAAAGTATAATCCCTAATGTGGCTGCATAGAAAGAAAAGATTAAAAATGCCAGCAATATTATACCATTTCAAAACCAGATTACATTTTGATATAAATTGCTTTTAATATTTTATCTTACAGTACTCTTTCATATTTGGGGTTTTGTAAGAATTTAAGGTCATTTCAAGAGTTGGGCCTCCCAGTGCCCAGCTGAGGGGTAGGGCAGCAGGCTTATTAAAGTCATATTCTTTTGCTCATACCATTTCTGAATGACAGATCTCCCCTAGCTGGCAACACAGTATTGAGGATGTGCCTTCTCCCATGTCCTCGTCTTCCCTCAGGCTGATCTGTACTGTACATTACGAGGTAAAGTGTTGGCAGCCTTGCCAGAAGAGGAGTACACTCACTGAACAGTTGCCATACTCAAGAGACTCTTAGAAGTATTTAAGAACAACATGGTTTAGAATAAAGAACCCTCTGTTCATTGTCACAGGGATCTCGAACACTGTTTTATCAGTTCCCTTTCTCTGTACCTTGTGATTACAAAAGACATTCTAGAAAAAACTGTGTTGCTACTCCTTATTACACTACATTAATCTGAGATCGTGAAACTGGGGTAAGAAAAGAAATACAGAATGTTTTACCTTGTTGCCATAAGGTAAACTGGCTCCAGTCTCCTTTTTCCCGTAGGTTCTCATCTTCAGGCAGGAAGAGGCTTCTTTTTTTATCCATCACAGCAAGACCCTCATCCCGAATGAGCTTCCAGTTTTTCTCTAAGGACTGTTGTGAGAGCCATGTTACTGCACTGAGAAGTTACTGTGTTTGGTTTTAGTACCATTTTTATTTTTCGTCGCCATTATGAACTTTATTTTTTTTATTTAAAAGCACTAAAAGAAGTGTTCATCATTATTATCAAGGTGCTTTATATTCTATTCCCTTCTGACATGTTAAGGCAGGAAAAATAACTTTCACACCATTCTTCAGATTCAATCACATTGGGATTGTGAGATTTCAACAATAGCCAGCCTCTTTGCAGATGAGGCCTCACTTTGACTTGCTATTTGATGAGCCTAAGGGCTCTTTAAGGGATCATTTTGTATTGCAAGCTTAATGTAGCGACCTTCCTAAATGCTGCACATGTGACATGGAATCATTCCTGCAACCGAAAAACCACTCACATAACCTGGAACTCCAGGTATTGCAGAATACTACAGACCAAAGACAACAAATTTAAACCTACTACTTGAGTTGAAATTTAGGATTTAAACCTTCAAAAAGGCTTGCAGAGATTCACTTGCACATGTTGATGCTATTGAAAAAAACATATACAACTTGAAAAGCCAGGTGATCATTTATGGACATAACCATTAAGAACATGTGATCTGCCTTACACTTAATACACACAAAATAGCAGAATAAAAATTTTCTGTTCTCTGCTGCCTTAGGACATTATATTTAGAGAAATCAGATAGCTTAGAAAACCTTTTATTCTATCAATAGTAAGTCATTTTAATGTTATAGCAATATAAATGGAAAACTCACAGTATAACAATGGATCTGGATAAAACTAACTTCAATTTCCCAGCAGCTTACTTTTCTCACTAAACCTTATTTTGGGTGAATAGTTTTCATTTTTCCTTTGTGCTCTTGAACAAAGCATTTCTGTAAGACATTTTCAATCCATTTCACTCTGAAATAAGCTATGGTATGTTCCCACACTACCTCCTTATATGATGAGTAAAACTCAAAATTCTCTATAACACAGAGCAGACTAGGTGATATAACTGCCCCCTTTTAGTCTTAAAACTTCATATGATTATTAGCCTTCTCCATTTAAATTAAACAGTCACATTTTCCATTTGAGTGTTTTTTACTTAAAAGACAAGTTGATCTGACAAATTAGGTTTATATTGCTAGATCATAAAAGGCTCAACAAAGCAAACTATGGCTAGAAAGTGTTGTCTATAATACTTTCTCCCACTAGAACAATTTTAGCTAGGCTAAAACATATGAAAATGTGGATTTCACTTCTGCTATGACAGTAAACTCTATCATAACAAATAGGCTTTTTCTCTCACCTATCAAAAAACAGGGAAAACCACTTATTTTTCCTGGTGCATTCATGTTATTCTTCCCCATTGACAGTTTCTATAACACTCATTTAGTAATTAGCATTAAGTTAAAATGTAGAGAGTTGTTTTAGGGTTGGGGTTTTTTTCTAGAATATCTTTAGAAAACCAACTTTTCCAAAATGTAGGGTACAGATTGAAAATTTCCTCCTAATCAGAGATGAATACGAGAACAGTGCTGCTACTTATTCAGCACTATCATATCTACAAGAGGAAATGCCAGCTTAAGTACCTGGTTTTGCACCGGCTGGAGAAGAGAAAGAAAAGAATAACCTACACTCACACCAGCCTCAATTTAAAGTGATATAGAGCAACAAAATCGGAAAATATTAAAAGATATTACCAGTTCTTCTGCGCTTCCTCAAACTCATCCTACTCCCTCAGCTGAAAAAAGGTAAGAGGGAGCATTCATACACGCAGACAAGATGATGCATGAAGAGCACTGGTGGTGCAAGGCGCTGTAGGCAACAGCTGCTTTGTCGTCTCTACTCTGTCTCAAGCGCCACAGGTTGGAGGTTAACCTATAAAGGTGTTTGTCCTTGTGTTTAAAGGCTCCTTCCCCAACATGTTGGATACAAATTTCTTTTGAATAAATCTCATCAATTTTGAACTAAATCCTCAATGGTTTTAGACATAAATTGCCCAGAAATCAATACGGTTTCTGTCCTAAAAACCTAGACCCCATCTGTAAAACACATTCAAAGTGCTTTATAATGAGCAACAGAGAACTCCTAGGGAGAAACAAAGTGGGGAGTTCAAACACCACTCAGCCTTGGTCTCCCTGATATTACAGACTCTTAGGGATACCTTGAATAGTAAGAACACAAAACACCATTAAAGCATAATGACTAAGTCCAGGACTTGGACTTACAGCTCTTGATCCAAGAGCTGTTATCTACAGAAAAAAAGTTAAACATACTTATGGCTCCATGATATTTAAGGATTCAAGCTCCAGGTTAGAGCAAAAAATTCGTATTATATTTGGTGCAGTATCCTGATTACAAGTGAAAAATCAGTAGGCAACCAGCACTGGGAGCATATGTACTTGTTTGCTAGCAGCTGATTCCCATAAACCTCCATATGGCTTTTTAAATACAGTTCCTAACAACAATTGAAGTTTACAGTTGCTGTACATCTGGTAGTAACGTAGATTTTATTTAAATAGGGATTTTTTAATATTGGTTTATTTTTATGTGAAACCATTATATTGAAAGTATCCCTACTCTGTGCTGTCAAACCCTTTCAATGCATGGTTATAAATGACACAGGAAGAGATTAAGAGGTTGCTACCCCTCATTGAGGTGTAACTACTGACCACGCATCCATTTTAATCCACTGAACAATAAAATAAAATCATGGTGCAGAGTTTTATGTACTTCACTTTGTTACTGAAACAGAATAGGAAAGCATTCACAATCAGTTACCACATCTCCACTGGGTAACGCTGATAACCTCCAAGCAAGGGGCAGTGTTTTAAACCACTCAAAATAGATTCCTTGCATCCAGTCAATCCCTCACAGTGCTTAAACATCAGCACTTGTATGCATCATTTTTGCTCTTTTCAACACAAGTCTCCCCTTAAAGCATCCAACCACACTTTAAATACACATTTCAATTTAATTTCTCCCTTAACTATGAATTACCTACCATTACCTAAACCATTAAGGCCCAACTGTCAGCCTGTGGAAAACTATAAAGATATGTGCTGTTGCCAGTACTTTCATTGTCTTTCTGCACTTTTCTTGCTGCACTTGAAACTTTAATTACTAAAATCTATGCCATCAGAGAAAACCAACAATACAAGATCTACTTTAATCAATCAGCTATTCACTGGAGAAAATTATTGGCAAAGTACCCTCTGGGTCCTTTCCAAAAGTCAAAGGACACAATATGCAGAAAGGACAAAGTTACTTAAGTCATTGCCTATGTATTAATTTCAGACCAGTGAAAAGTCTCTAGGATCCAACACCATTGTATTTCTTTTATTATTTTTCAAATGATCACCGGAATAGAATAATGCTATAACTGAGGTTCTACAGAAGGTACTGGAGAAAGATGCAATGACTCAGTAGGACTGGCTCAGGAAAGCTAATTGTCCCAAGGGAAAAGGACGAGTTTTCAAAGATTAAAGTAATGTTTCCTTTCAGCTGAGATCAAAAGAGAAAGACAGTTTCTTAAATTCCCAGATCCAAAGGCCTAAAATACCGTAAATCAGAAACATTACCAGAACATCTCTACATAATTCACTCGCCACACCCTTCCTAATATGAAGGTTTATATTTTCTTCTCCCTGAGAAATCAGCTGCCTCTTCCTATTCTTTCAAGGAAAAACATTAAGCCTCGATGAGCTGCAGAGAGATTCAAAAATCCACTTCCCTTCAGCACAGTTCCACTAATTAAGATTTACCGTGTCCTGATAAGTGTTACTGAGATACTCTCAGTCTTCCCCACCTCCCCTGCAAAATAAACCAGCCCAAAACCCTCTTCCTTAAGACATCCAAGCAGGTAATATTAAAATAGATAAAGTATGAGATTGTCTTTTTTTAACCTTACTCATCAGGAAGTTAAGCACCAGGCCCCATTTTTTAAGTAAAGCAGCAGGAGAGTTAACACCAGGAAAGGAGACATGCCATGTTTTGACAGTTATTTAACATCGTAAAAATGAATCATCCTGTGGAAATACCCCTTTTTTTGACTTGTAAACAAGGCCACTAGCATGAAGAGTATATCTCACATCTGTATGACTACAGCTAATTGAGCTGAATGGCCCTCAAGGGGAAGTTATTAAACTGAGAATACTGAAAAAAAGACAATTTTCTCTTTTGGCTTTCTGTGGAAAAAGCAAGGCACTGTCAAAATTCACATCTCCATCTCTAGGCCCAAGAAACTAGATAACCCTTTATAAGAAAATCAAGCCAGGTCTGTGCTGTAAGATGCTACTGACCACAGCTGTGCTGGTTAATGGCATGAACTGAAGAGAGTTCAGCTTTACTACTGCCTCAACCACAGAAATGCTCAGTTAGCATTATTAAGATACCAAGTTATTGAAAATATCTCACTCCCATTTAACAAGCAGTGAAACATGGAGAGAGGGTCAGGGCCTCCAGTGCTGTGTACAGCAGATATCCATATTGAATTCTACCACAGTGATTTGGAAGCATTTCCCACATAGACGTAACAGGAATGAAATTAAATGAAGCAGTAGGAAATAACTGTTGATTGGTTTTTGCTCTGTGAGAAATAGTTTTTGTTAACTAAATCATGTACAGAAGTTGGAATACTTCAGAAATTAGTAAAACTAATGTCACCAATAATTTTTTGCCACTTCCTGAAGAATATTACTTCTAGGCTTGCTTGCAGCATTGAATGTTACTAGAATCAAACCTGCTTTCTTTCAAAACTTCAAGTACTTTCTTGACTTGCAAAAAACCAACAATACAAATATTTATCCTGATGCATATAACTATGTTTTGGCTTTATACCTTAAACTGTGAGTGTTATCTTGAAGAATGTAAATTTTACCACTCCCGAATTACGATACCTGTGCAAGTAAATTACCAGTCACAATTCTATCTAGATTCACTGACACACTTCTAATAAAACAGCTAAAACATATACCACCAAATGGTTGGAATGAAGAGGTACTACTGAATTCCAGAGAGGCAGCTGTACTGTGGAAGTCAGGGGAGAATTTCTATCCTTGCTGGTTTTCTGAGTGGCTCTTCTAGGAGCCACTCAAGATGCTGATCCAAACCAAGGCCTTCACATATGGCCAGATTCATCTGAAAAAAAAACCTTCAAAGTGGAGCTCTGGCCATTTTATAACATCAATTGAATTATTTCACCCTTCAAAGCTGACTCATGTCAAGGGTGAATGGATTATTACCTTCTGTGACATACGAATTTAAAGGTGTACATGCAAGAAACTGTAAAACAACACTGCACGTAGCTCTAAAACACCCATCAAATAATATGTATGTTTCCTTTTTGTTTGACAGAAACACGTTAAGAAGTTCTCCGTTTCTCCATATCTTTTATGGCAAGAAGCATCATTCCCACACACACCTCAAGAATGAATTTAATATTAGCATATTTCATGTGGCAGTCCATAAAGCTCCCTGCTTTTTGGTGTGGCTGAGATTACATTGGTGAATCACACTTTAATCTACATTTCTAGCCTTATTTACGTTGCCATCAAAATCATAACAAAGAGCAATCTTCCTTTTTAAACTACTTTTGGGGTTTTTTTTAAATAAAATCATCCTTCCATAGCGGTTCTTTTACAACATGTTATGTAACTAAGAATAAAGAAACAACCTCTCTGAAGGAATGTGTTCCTTACAAATATACATTTTTGGGTTTAAATTATTTACCCATAATGGTTTCTCTAAAGCATACACCAATAATTGAAATATATAGGGAAAAAAGGCTCTCCCTAATTTTTTTTTTTTTAGGAATTATTATTAGAATTATAATAAATTAATAAAAACAATGCAATTTTTGAAATAAAAGCTGTTGTTATGAACAATAACCACACTACTTTCCTTGCATTAAATAAATAAATAAAAAACATTTTAAAGAATTTAAATTCTATGTTCTTTTGTTAAATCCATCACTGGATATCTGCACTTGTTTGTCTTACGCAACTAAAAGCCTCCAAAGTCACTAAATATTACACAAGGGCTCTAAAGCACAGCCTTTCCTGACTAAACTAAAAATTCACAATGGGTGTTCCAGACATTACCAAAGTGTGCTGTCATTTTCTACTTGAAATGTTACATTTGTCTACCATGCAAATTTTGTACTTATTAGTCATTTCAGCCATCCTGTCCCCATTCTCAAATTTGAAAATGTCTGAGCTTATTTTATAGTATCTTACTTAAGTCTTGTGCTCAGTCTGACAGTGGTGTCTGGAATTCAGAGTCAGTAGTTCTGAACTTATTGATTAGCATTTTCTCTGCTTAATAACTTAGATTATAGTTGAAATTTTATTAAAAATGGAAGTATAATGAAGCCTTACCTTAACCAGTTCTGTATATCCGGTTTCCCTTGCTGTCCACCAAGGCTGAGCTTTCAGTCCCTTGACATTGTAGAGGGAGCGCTGCCAAACTGATGCAAAGTGACCTCTTTGGTATCCAAGTTCATACCACTTGTATGCCTACAACATTGTAGTTGTTAACAACCAAATTCATACCAGCCAAGCTCCTACAGGAAAAAACTAACACTTTCTGGCAAGGTAGCAGACTGTTTCTTTGGATGTTGGAGTTACTCTTTTAATTAAATGTACTAATGAATAATTTAAGGAAAAAAAAACCACAAACAAAAAACCTCAACAAAATAGATCAGTTGGCCAAGCAAGTCCAATCCAACAGTAACAAAGTAGGATAATCATCTCACAACCATTCACATCAAATATGGGCCAGTACTCCATGCCTTGTCCTTGGACTTAGAAGATCCAGTTACTTCTCATCTTGGTCAACCTCATTTTCTCTGTTTCAATCCTCTACCTACAAATTGAAGATGACTGTCTTCTGCTGCCAGTGGAGATGCCGTGATGATGAAAACACTGATGACTTTGTGGATCTAAACTGTTAGTTATCTAATACTTATACACACTTGAGTTTCTTCAAATACTTGTTGCCACACCAAAACTGATCACAGGATAGAAACCTATTGAAGTTAAGACTAGACCTTCGCTTGTCTTTAATCTCACCTTACACAACTTGTTTTACCCCTGCATAGCAGCAAAATAAGGTCCTGCAAGGAAAGAAAATTAGATGCTTGGAAAGAAAAGATCCAGCATTCACAGTACTGTGACAAACCATATACAGAGAAGCTTAACAGGGCTGCCTCCTTCCTGTCCATTGCTGCTACAGCTGCAATGTTTCAAACAACACAATTAAAAAAATAAATCCCCAAACAAACAAAACCCCCAAAACCACCACAAACTAAAAAAAAAGACCCAGGACAGCTAAGCAGGGAAACAGGAGAATCAGAATTCCAGAGCAGAGGGACTGAAGCAGGCAGCAATCTCTGCCTTGAACAGAAACTGGCCAAAGTCCTCACTGACAGACTGTAAATTTTCTTCAAGTTTTTAAAAAATGTGGTACTCTGGTCTTTATAACTCTCCCAAAGTATAGAGGAAAGTCTGCAATACAATGTTGCCTTACAGTATTTATTTGAAGCACACAAAAGTAGATGAACAGAATAACATCAGATCATATATAAACTGTCATCTTTTTCTCACTAGAGAAGCTCAGTAAAATTGTGGATGGGTCAAAAAAATACTGTGTATTACCTTTGGGTAATACACAGTATATCTTTAAATTTTGTTGTTATCTTGGTTGATTCTCTGAAGTGGAAGCACTGTGATTTATAACATTTGTTCCCCAAAGTTGTAATACCAGCGAGACATCAATAAATTGTTCATGCTGACTGCCTGCATTCATTTGCAATGCCTGGAGTTAGCTCAAGTGATAAGGGGAATGAATTATTTGTTTCAGCCACTGAGTGGTAAGTATGACTGTTGCTGGTTTTTAAGATACATCAGCTATAATCACGATGTATAATACAGTTAATCTTTTTTTATTAGAAGAATTGTGCTATGGAAGTTGCCTTTACCAGGATGGAGTAGGGTTAGGCTGCCTCACTCGTCTTTTCCATTCCCATGGCTCTGTAAGAAACATTTCTTTTCTCATGCAGGTCTTGGCAGTGGAACATGGTATTATTCAGGAGAGCTACAAGAGTGTAGCTCTCTTTTCCAGGACAAAAATTGCTTCAGATGCACTCAGTTTATACATTATGTGTGAAGAGTGCTTTGTTCTGTAATAACTTCCACGGTTTTAATTTCTCTTTTCTTAAGCCAATTTGGCATTTTATCAAATTATAGTTGGAAAGGACATACTCAATACCGTTTCCCTAACACTTCCCAAGGCCACATTCATAACTCCTAATTTAGCTCTAATAGATTAATATCTCCCTTCAGCAAACCTTCAGTGATAGCAATTTCACATGTAACTTAAATATTGATCTGTTTCCTTGATTAAATCTTGAAATTCAGCAAGACTAGCAAGGTCAGTGAGAAAAATATAGCTGAACAATGGACTTTCCACTGATAAATTTAGAAGTCTCCTCTATCCCAAGAAGCTCATTTGTCATTAATTAAACTTTTTCTACAGCAGATTTGGCCATTAACTCCATAAATATTAACACATAATTATCCGGGGGTTAGAGATGATGCACATTAATTACATCTGTGCGGTATCTTTAGTCAAATATTGCAATGGGATGTTCTAGGCTCAGCAACTCAACCCAGAATGTCCCATGGAAATGTGCAGGGATTTGAGAGACGAAGACAGAGCTATATAGAGAGAGTGTGAAAGCAGACTCTGTGTGTGTCTGTGAGTGTGTACATGTGTTTCTAAGTAAAATGAGGTAAACTAATTCTCACTTATAAATGAACAATTAAAAAAAATCTTACTGGAAGAGTATTGCAGGGAAGGCAATCCAACTTAAAATTCAGGTATTACATTTTAATGTTTTAGAGCTACTGTATGTGTAAAGTATCGTAATAAAAGTTCCATTAATTATTTAAAAAAAAAGTTAACCTGATGAATTAGGCTTGAGAAAGACCACATACAGAGGCTTCATCACAGCCCCCTTGTCTACAGTTCATACTGGAGAACCACCTGCTGGCTGGGCCATGGTACTAAAGAGGTCGGCATTTTTTACAGTATTTTAGATATTAATATTACAGACATTACTAGGTAAGTAATTAAAAAGCAGTGATTTTCATGGCTATTTCTACTCTGCTTTTTCATGCTTAGTCTTTTCATATTTCCCACTTAGGAATCCGAATGGGTTTTTTTTTTTTGCTCTGGTTTTTAAATTCATGCCCATATTAAAGTTCATTACTAATCAGAGTCTTCAGAAAAGGCCCCTTGCTCCCCTACTATGAGAGCAGTGCTAATTCACACATTTAAATTTAGCTTTTAAGTATAATTTGATTTCAAATAAACAAACTAGAAACTCTTATGGCTTCCAGTGTCGTATGTTTGTTTTTGTCGGGCACTCAACAGATACATTATACAAATTTCTGTTTTCCTGATTGATTTTGCTACTTTAGTTATTGAACAAATTTCATAACTCAGCCTACACATTCAGTCCTCTCATGATCCTCTTTTATCACATACTCATTGGTGCTTTTTCCTCGGAAAGAAGGAAAGATTTACAAAACACTGCTATAGAAGAACATCTATACAGTAACATACACGTAACTGAGTCTTTTAACTCTCATTAAAATCTGTGTTGTAAGTGATATAAGCAGAAAACTGATTCTACAAACATTTAAAATTCTTGTAAATTTTTAGTACCTTGATTCAAGCTGCCCTATGCCAGCGTCAACAGTTTAAGTTAAATCTAAGGCAAGGGATACTAAGAGACTATATTATAATGCTAACGACAGATTTTTTTGCCGTTGATCATCTTGTCTTCTACACACATATGCTGGATTTTTGTTGCAATAGGACTATTCATGTTTTCAACATTAAACCCATTATTAAAGGTTTTTTCTGGATTCCACAGTCCCTCAGAGATTCAGATTTTAAAGCAAGAACATGTTAAACATGTACCTCTTTGTCTCCCATTCTCTGTAAGGCATCACCCAGATGAAAATAAAAACGTCCATCATCTGTGCCAGGGTCACCAGACTCTAGTCCTTCCTAAAAATTAAGTACATAAATAAATAAAAATGAAAGGTACAAGAGCTCCAATAGGACTTCTAAAAGAGTTCATCTGATGGTTGTAAATAGGCTGTCAATTCTATGCAAGAGAGAGGCAATGAAAATAGGTAGAAAATGTAACCATCACAGCAAGCTGGAACTTAAGCTGAATGAATACAATATGCCAGCAAAACTCACTGAGAAATGTTACTAGCTCTCCAAATTCCACAGCCTCTCCCTTCAGTCCCTCCAAAACAGAGGCATATTCAGAGATGGATTCTTGCCCCTGACTTTATAAACATATACACAAGCATTTTATAAATAAGTATATTAAAACCTGGATCAAGGTTTTATTTTGTTTTATTTCTTCCCATTCAGAAGTATACATAAGCCTTCTCTGGATCTTTCAAGAACCTTAGGTTTGCAGCATATGACCAATCTCCTAGAAATTTGAGGCTCACAGCTCTGTACTTCAGGTTAACCATTAATAAAACAAATACTTGATGTTTAAGAATTGACAAGTTTCAGTGCACAAATCTGTTCCAGTTCATAAGCAGTGATACACCAGTATAACTCCAACAAATAGCTTAAGCGGTGATTTGTAATTAGTACGCTTCTAGTTTGACACATTTTATACATTCCAATTCTACTTTTTGCTGGTAAAACATTTACTGTGGGTGAGAAAGTACCTGTAGGTAAGGTATGCTCTCTGCTATCTTGTTTTCTGCCTTCAGGATGAAACCATAATGTACTTTGGCAAAGCCATCATTTGGAGCCAGAGTTAGAACCTGTTTGAGAGCAAATGAATGAAATACACCTGTATGAATCTATGCAAATTAGATTTGTGTCCAAATTTAAACAAACAAACCTGTGTACATACTACTAGTTAGCAACACAATGGTATTTTCTTCCATTAGTGACTCTCAGGTAAACGCTTGGCTTGTCTTTTTCTTTCTTTTCCTTGTTCACTTTTGTGCTTTCTCCAGACAAGCCAAACTTTGAAGTCTCAGAAGTAAAATTATTTCAACAGGAGCTGCTTTATTTTTCAGTTGTTCATCCTTTTCTATACTTCTCTCTTGAGGTACAGCATGCTACATTACAGAATTAAACCCACCATTAACACTTAACTTACTTATTCTAGGTTTGACTAATCTGAAGAAAAGCAGCTACTCTCAAAAAAGTCTGCAGCAGAAACATACCTGAAATAGTTTTAAATTAGATACGCTTCCACTGGTGGCAAACTAGTTTTTGCAAGAGAAAATACGTGAAGCATAGTGACTACAATTTAGAAAAAAGCTGTAAAGTAGTGCCAGCATCGTGAGATGGGGATGTGCAAACCCTGGAACAGCAAGGGCACTCTCAGCACAGTGATAAACTGGAGCACTCTCTGGAACAGTGTGCACTTTTCTGGCCATGAGAAAGAAGGTAATAAGAAGTCTACTGCAGTAGTGACTCAACATGCTTTCACACTAGAAGGTGATGGATAAATTATTCTTGTATAGTTGTGTACTGCACTCTTTGACCAAGACCAAGTACACTAAAATCAGCTAAAAGATTTTGTGCCCTCAAGATTCAGAAAACATCTGAGTTACAAACTGGCTTAATTTTACAGAATAGGAAAACTCATGGCTAAGTGTCCAGAGATATTTCAGGAGGACTGTGCAAGAGAAAGATTTGTAAGTACAGGGACGGCTGTAGGAAAGGATCAGTGTGTGGGGAAGGAGGGGGAAGAAAGCAAGAAGCTGGCCAACCTGAATTCTGAAACATGCACCCCCAACACCAGTCAGATAATTTAAGTGCATTTGGTCTGCCTCAGCCAAGGGGAAAATTAGAGAGAATGTCTCGATCTACTTTTCAGCTCTGCATTTCTTTGATGGATATATTCAATATAATTTGTGGCTCTATGCAATATCAATTACATGGTCAAGTTAATCTGTTTTTACACCTCTTCTCTCCTTAAAATAAGGCTGGACAGCCTTATCAGGTTAGACCCTTAGTCTGTGAGGATCATCACAGGAGCCTAGCAGTCAGTGGAATTACAGAGGCTGATACCCACTCAATGTCTAGGCAGCTGCTAAATAGAAAACAACAGACAAATGAGGCACGTTCTCTTGCCTAAATCCATTTCTGAAGCTACTAAACTTATGCCATGGATAAAACGCCCGCATACATTATAGTTATTTTTCTCTGCCTTTTCCAGTCACTGTCTAACATAATTTTTCAATCAAAACAAATACAAGCAAAATCCTAAGTTCTCTGGACCAATTTCTCTCTTTTCTCAAATCTTATGCACACCAACTACATCGAAGCAAAACCAAAAATCACAGCTACGAGGGTACAAAATGTTATGAGTTAAAAATAGCAGCCTTTCACTTCTTTTCACAGAAAAGAGTTATTATGAAGGAATAAACAATTTGAGAATCTATCTGAAGTCCATAGTATGAGATATTATTAGGAAAAAGTACCACAGTAAGGATGAGCTTGATCCCTAGTATAAGAATACACTACCACCTTCTGCATCTTATGCCTTTTGACTACAGCATTCTGTGTATAATTATTTTGATCCAAGAATCTGTACCTGCAGGGTGAAATGAAATGAAATGACTGACAGAAATATTTATTAGCCACATAATTTCGTTACAGTTTCCTTAACTATAGGATAAAGCTATCTGATTAATTAAGACAGAATAGAATTTTCTGTATTACGGTTCATTTAAACTATGCCGAATTGCATTAAGGAATGATCTACATTCAGAGCCCCTAAAGAGAAGCGAAGAGATACAATCAGCAGAAATTACACTGGAAGTATTTAATGTAAATTGTATTACTCTGTTGCTGTTGCTGTATGCAATATTAATTATGTTTAGAAATAAGTTTTACTAAACTGCTCATAGCCCATTAAATATTAATCATGAATATAGAAATTAACCTCTGGGGCTATCAGTGGCTAATTAGCCAGGGCAGAGTACTGTGTTAATGTGGATATTCTGGTTTTGGTACCAGAGATAGCTCAATCAGGGCTGGCTTCTGCATGTCTCTATAATACTGCACTGAACCATGCACACATGCCTCAGCACGGAGGCAGAAAAAGTGTTATTAGCTGAGTAACCAGTCTTATAAAGTTCTCTTTTGCTGTATATTTTTATAATCTGTAGATGTTTGAACCAAAATTAGTTCTAAATTCTACCAAGACTACTTTTAAAGTTGTGCTTTCTTCGAAAATACAAATAGCTCTGAATACTACTAGGATCACCCATAACATTATGTTTCCATGTCCCTAAGTGGGACATTCAAAATAAAACGATTTAATATTAGAGGCAAAACTGAAATTCCCTCCAGTTGGACACCATTTTCCATCTGTGATTCAGCAAAAATCCTGGCAAACTCAAACTAGAAAAGTGTATTTTGGGCAAATTATACTATACCACACTACAGTTGGAAGCAAAAACTGTCTTGGTCTGAAGCTCAGCGTTTATACACATTGCTTCTGCAGCTAAAAGAAGAAACATACATTAAAGACTTTTAAAATAAGCTGCTAAGAGGTAACAAATTTGGAAAGAAAAATAGGAACTGACTGGAAAATAAGTAAAATGGTTATTAAATGTAAAGCAAAAGCAGAAAGTTTTCATCCACTAGGATTCCCTGGGCTTCTATTCAATTCCTTGGAGATGATGTAAGCTAGGGTTAGTCTGGTCTGAACTAGTATGTACCATAGGGAACAGTGGAGGGACCAGTACCTGTGAAGGGTTCATTTGGCTGCATGTGCTCAGTCCATGATTAACACAGATCAGCAACACTGAATTGAGACTGAAATGTTACAGCAGGAAGTAAAAGTACCTTTTGCCCACAAATCTAGCAGACTCCCAGGAAACGGGAAATTTGGAGTTTAAGTTCCTCTGCAGAGAAAAGTGTTTAACTGCTTGGGAATTTTCCTGAGCAGCAGAAACAAGTATCACGTACACAGGAAGTTAGACAACCATGAATAAGACTAGAGGGATATCAACAAAAAGCTGAGCCTTTGAGTTGAATAAGGGGTATGTTCTCTTGAGGATGTGTCCTGAGCTCTAAGATGCCTGTGTTTTCTGCATTAAAGAACACTTGAATAAAATGTATGAACATCCTTACAGTGGGAAACAGAACTCAGGATTCATAACTGTTGGAGGTATCTACTTTGCAGCACTAAGTGCATGCTCTTGTCTGTGCTCTCTTAACATTTTTCTATCAAAAGATTACACAAGTGAGAAGGACTTAGTCACACCTCAGAAGTTTCCCAGTTTTTTCAAAAATCATGAGAAGACCAACGTTTCCTTAAGGCCCCCAGAATCAACTACTCAGTTTGCCCCTTTCTCTACCATGCAGAGAACCTGAGCACCTATGGCAGGAGCTCAAAACCATACACCAAGCACTTTCTAAATATGCATTGCAACAGCTGAACAAAGCACTCCGGGAGCAGGCCAGGTAGCCCCTAAGCAATCTGCCCCAAATCATGCAAGAAGCCTTCAGTAGAACCAGGAATCAAAGCAGGTACAAAGAGATTCTCCCTGTTTCTTTGGCTATGTATTCTTTCTTAAAATCTTAGTGTAAATTTATCCTGAATTGCAACAAGAAAATTACATTACCGTGTTGGAATTCAGCCTGAGCAATACCTAAAATATGGAGAAACCCACCATGATTTAAAAAAAAAAAAAAATTAATCCAAGTCCTTTTAAAAAAATTACTTGTCCACCTTTTACAAGGACAGAACATCACTATGCTCTATTCTATTTCAGTGTTAGTGAACTTCAAAACAGAGTAATTACACTGGATAAAGAAGAATGGAAAACAATACATTAAAGCACACTAGTTGCATATCTGTTCTTAATCAGAGCCCTATATATTTCTTCTGAAGTATAGAAAACTCAGTATCAAAGTAATTATACAACAAATTCATGACCTTCCTCCATGTATAAAAATCCCTCTGATTATTGAAAAATTCTAACAACTATGTTGTTTGCAGCAAAACACTGAATAATTGCAAAGGAAAGTCTTGCCCAAAGGGAGTATGTTTTTGTTTTCTCAAATTCTTTGCAGTTTGAGTAGCAGGTTTGTTTAATAAATTCTATCTTTAAAAGCCAATGTTTCCAATCCTCTGAGAAATTTTGACAGCCAGCCAAAAATTATCATACAGAAATGTTTTATGGAGGGACCTAAAAAGTAGCCAAAGTAGCAAAGCAAACATTATTCTGGCAACATCTGAGACTACCAGAGGAGTTCAAGAAACAAAAATGATATTCCTAGTGTTTGGCTCCTGCTTCCAGCACAGGAATGTGGTTGAACATCCTCCTTCTCTTCGAGAAGCCACCAGAGATGAGAATCCCTTCTGACTCCCAGATGTGGGGGATGGAAAATGGGGCCTTTATTCTCAGGAGGTGGCACTAATCCTGCTGATCCCTCTCCAGCCTCCGTAACCAGCCAGTTACCAAGCCTGTCCTACACAAGCAGCACAAGAGTGCCAACATCAACAAGACCATTTCTGGTCAGGTGTGACAATTTGTGCTCTACCAGTGATGTCAGACTCCACATCTGTCAGACAGTTCCCAGATGTTAACAGGGTTTCTAGATCACAGGAGCAGAGTGACCTTTCCCGGCACGTGAAGTTTCCCCAGCCAGATAACCATAGCATAAGACAGAAATATAAATCCAATGAGTTGTCCACATACAAACATCATGAAAGAGTAACAGATTTTAAGCTGCCTATAAAAAGATGAAAAAACTAATAGCTTTGTGAGTACTGATCTACTTGATCACATGGTTAGAGATGCTGTCCCTGTAGAGAAACCAGCTTACTTCTGCTTTCCTTGTCTTGAAGATTGGTTACCTTTTTTTATGGTGTGCATTACATTTTACACATTACATACAACATACATACATCTAGATGTGTTGTCAATATACTGCAAACCTGACTACCAGAAGGTAAAAGATTTCAATTATTATTAAGCATATGGAAATAATCTGCATTCCTCTGTCAGTGAGGAAAAACTTAGCATGACAGTATCAGAAAATATGAATTAAAATTAGAAGATGACTGCAGTAGAAAAAAAATCATATCTGTATTAACCCTTCAAAATCTCACATGTTTAACAACTAAAAAAGTTAAAATCAATCAATCTTTCAAATGAACATAGGAATGTAAATAATAATTTTCCTTGGCTGGAATGGAAACTCACCTCTTCATATACTTTCTTAGCATTGCTGTTATCTCCTATCAAGAGGTAACCAACACCAAGGTCATTCTTGAATGAAGTCTCACTGGGAAACAGCTGAACTAATTTCTGGAGAGTAAGCAGGGAACCCCTCATGCGACCTGATTTGATTGAAAAAGACTTAATTACAAGTGCAGATATAAGAAACAGTAGCAAGATGTTTACACGACATCTAAGGAAACACAAATCAGAGGCAAGTGCTCCACTTCCACTGATGATCAAGAAGAAGAACCTGGAAAAACTTGTGCAGACAGGAGCACATTCAGCTGCCTGGCTGTCACTAGGGGTGTAGCTGTACCAGGAATATTTCAGGGAATCACTGCAATCACTCAGTGTTATGGCAGCCTCTTGTGGAGAGCCCTTCGCAGTGCACAAGTAACACTATTTAAGCTCTGGTTGCTCTATCATACACAGATAGCAAAGCACTGGACAAAACTCAGTAAACATATAATAATAAACTTCACCTTAATCAAGTAATTAAATTAATTTCTAGTGTTAAGTAATTGTTCTACTCTACTTCCATTATGAAATTTATCATGCTTTACGTGCTTAGTAATTAAGTATGTTCCTTGACTTCCTAAATGAGGTCTTGCTAAGGAACAGCAAGATCAAAACAAATTGATGTTAAAAAGCCAACCCATGGGAACAGAATTCTTGATTGTGCCTCATATTCTAATCAGCACTTCTCATACATCACAGAACTGAGATCCAGAACTAGAACCTAAACCTAAATCTTGGGGATGTCATCCCTGTGTTCAATTCCACTCTTCTCTATGTTTACTGGAAGTTTATTCTGAGTATGTTTACTCTGCTTATGCCAGTAAGGTCCTCTTGATTTTCTTCAGCTTCAGTAGAAAAAGAAAATTTCTTCTTTGTCTGTCAATAAAAATTTTTGACCTCTCATCATAGCTTCTCATAGCATCTGCTGCAGCTTTCTACAGGTACTATTATCATAAATCATAGACGCTAACTTCCTAGAAAAATTTTAAATAACATAAAAATGGTTTTCATGTAAGACACTAGGAAGACAACTACTAAAAATTCAATAGAACTGACACTTCTAAATCCTTAGTGATCTCTTGAAATCCTTGCACACACTTCCGTAATTTTTATACCATCCTCAAAACTTACCAAGGAACTGCTGCCTGTCTGCTTCTCGCTTCAAGCTCAGTTTTATCAGGTCTGAAGGGACATTTGGCAGACTAACCACCTCATCATAGGTGTTGATAGCTTGTTGCAGCATCTCATTGCTTCTCATTTTTTCAGCTAAGTCATCTTCAGACTAGAAAGAATCACAAAACCATTATTAGGACACGTAATAATCCGTTAGACTTAAACCCAACTGTTTTCTTACCAGGCAAGCTATGCAATTGTTAGACTATGGGTTGTGCTTTATGGGAAAGAACACTAGAATTACCATTAAATCTTGCTACCGACAAACTGCTTAAAGTACGAGAAAATTTGCACCTGAAACGCACATTAACACAGATTTTTGATTAATATTTGTAGAATTCATAATTTCTGCTTTCAAAAGCAGATGAAGCACTCTGTTTTAACAACACAGAAGAAATGCAAATTTTGCCTATGGACTATCTGTATACTAAGCCTCACTCTGGAAGCAACACACAGATCAAAACACACCAACAAACATTTTCATCTATTCTGACACAAATTTATTTACATTCTTTCTTGCAAAATGAATCAGGAATTGCCTTTTGCCTTGTGCATGTTGGTAGAATATGTACCCTACAACTCCTTCAAAACTTAAACTTGTTCATCAAATTCAGAAGCAGACCAAAGGATATATGAGCTCTCTACAGTGAAATTATAGCTTCAGTGAATCTAACAGAAGCTATGACTGATCTCACCTGTGGTAACACATGTTCATTTGCTTCCACAGCTGAAAAAGACTATGTCTCAAATGAAGAATTTTTGAAGGTTTACTTTGAATTGTTTATATAAATGCATGCATTTTCCTGTGTTTAATGCATTCTTCCCAAATACTTCTATATTTATTGGCTTATGTTCTTTCTTAAGACAAGAGCCAGGGGAGATGCATCACAAGCATGATGGTGCAGAAGCTCTTGTTGTTCTATTTAAATTCACTGCTGCATCAAACACACACATTAAATGAAATTGCTTCAACTGTGTTAATTGCTTTAACTGGATATGTTATAGCGAGTATCTAAAACCTTTTTGCACTTCTGTCCTTTAATTTTTTCCTTGAGTTGCTTTGAAACTTAGTATTGGAAATACCAAAAAATATGGTTATTCAGCCAAACAGTTTATGAAGCAGCTTTTAAAGACAACTTCAGAAATCAGTTTTAAGCAATAACATTTCTTCTGATATACATTCACTAGGATGAATTCTCCTTTTTTCAAAGGAGGGCAGGGCAAAGAATATTAAAAATATATAATGAAGAAGCAAAAATTGTCAGCATAAAATCTGCATAACTTCACCAGTATAAATCATATAAGGAGGTTAAAAAACTATCTGTTGCTCTTTTCAGCTGTAAAGATGTTAGTGAATTCTGTAGAGTATTATTTTATCTGGCTCAAGTGTAATCCAGACATCAATTAAAGATTGTTCATATTTCTGAAAAACACACCAACAATGAAATCTTTTGCAGATTTTTTGGGGAAAAAAGTTGCCATTTAAAGCTATTACGAGATCCAGGAAAAAAAAAAAATCAATCTTCGGGTCTTATTAAAAACCAAATCTAAAAAAATTAGCATGTAATGTTGGTTCATGCTTCACAGAAATGGAGAAGCAAACTTTTGTGGTGAATTCTTGACCTTCTTGACCTTTAACCTTCAATGCCTTTAACCTTATCCTTCTCTCCACTTTTACTTCTAGTTATTGATGAGAAATAGCATATTTAAATGAATTTTGTTGGTATGAATACCCATTTAAAAATAATACTGTGTTACAATGCAAATCTTAAGAATAATCAATTGTCAGAACCCCATAATTTTCCTCTTCCTTCAAACAGCTTGAACTTACACGTATTGGATTCAATAAAATTGTCATTGGTAATATTAGTATGATTGTTCAGTAAAATGACTATTATGAACCTTCAAAGGCTACACAAAACGAAATCATCATTGTTTATATGTATTCCCAGAAAGTGCATCTAATTATTACTTCAGATCTTGGTCTGAATTGACCCTTCACGGATTACTAAAGTAATAGTGAGTGACTACAAACTGCTGTAAATGGACACATGAAGTTGGGTCACTGAGATGGGAATTCTCAATGAGAATAAACTTCAAAACTGGCTGCAGTGACCTGTCCTAAAACCACTGAGGAGGCAGGAAGCATATTCCATTAGATATAATGAGTAGATTTGCAAAAAATGGTAAATATTAAAAGTGTAACTTAACAGAGATAAGTCCGTCACACGCATGAACAAAGTGGTCTCCTACCGTAAAGAGGCAAAGCGTTCAGCAGACTGTCACCACAGAGAGCACTGAAGAACTTGGTCTGGTGTGTATCAAGTGCTTGTGCGACAGATTTTTGGATTTTTGATTTTAGCATAACTACTATTAACCAAGTGGAAACTGGTTGCGACCCCAAGGTCCTCATCAGTTGTCTGACAGCACCATTCCTTCCTAAGTGAGGGCTTCATGTTGATTGTTGATTTGTTCATGTTGATTAACATGAGTTCGAGGAGTCTTTTATTACTCCTAGTGCAATAGGATTATCCTACTGTTTAGGAAAATTCAAAGATTATTCCCTTTTGAGACATCCCAACACAGCCTAAAAGTATTACGAATGAAGAGATTATATTCTGATGCCTTCTGGGTTTTGGTTGGTTTTGTTTTTTGTTGTTTTTTTTTTTGAAGGGAAATGCCTGAAACATAACTCACTCCAAAAGTAAAGCTAATTAAGCCTCCTTGCCTAAGAATTTGTGTTCTTTATCCTTTAACATTCTCTCTCTAAAAACTCCAAACCCTCTTCTCTATTCCCACTAGAGCAAAAAGCAGCATTTATCCGAGGCTGACCGAGGTGCTGATTTACCAGCTACAGCAAACAGTATGTAACATCTAAGTTCTGCCTGTTGTTCCTGCACTGGGCCATTAGCTGGTATTTCTCTCTTGCCATTCACCTGACAGCTCTCCTGAGATCTACAGGATGTACCTGATTTTTTTGTTATTTACAATACTTCCCACTGAAGTTACATAAAAGCTGCCAAAGTAATTGGGGAAGGATGGTTGGCTGAAAGAGATACAATATGACAGATCACATGATTCTTTTTTTACCTAGGAAACTGCCATAAATTTATAAATTAATCCCGACTGGTGTTTATAACTATTGGTAAAACAAAATGTTTATTTTAGCTTTTTTCAACACGCATCACTTTTTTTGCTAAGTACCTGTGCTTTCCCGTATCTTGCTCGAGGACTTTGTGGATATTGATTCACTAATGCTTCAAAGGCCCTTAGAGCTTCTTCAACTTTTCCCTGAAAAGCAGAGATATTTATCAACAATTCTCTCTAATAAAAATGCTGAAGGATGCAGGACCTAATAACACATTAGTTTTACAATTAAAGAACAAACATAAAACAGTGCACAATGATTCAACAGCTTTCACTCATACTTTGGTTGGGATTGCCTTCTTATTTAAGAGAAATTCACTGTCATTATTTATGAAACAATATAATCTACTTTCCATGGTTAAAATTAATAGCTTGGTTTTTCCTATTTTATTCACTTTCCCTTTGTTGACTTGCTAAAATTCTGAGATGAAAATGACTTGTCTGTATTAAAAAGGTAAAGATCCTACTGCTAACAACAGATTCCAGACCAGATATAATAGAGAACAGGAAGAAAATTCTAGACATAGGGGGAATTTTTCCCTCTGCATACCTCTCATGATGAACAGTATCATAACTACAGTTCTTCTAGGGGAAATTCTGTAGACTTATCCACAGTGTATAGCTGTTTCCTCCAAGTTTTTTGCATAACAACGTCTCTCAGGACATCTCACACAAGTCTGAATGCAACTGTGGTATTCTCATGATGGATGTTGATCTCGTGATGGATGTTGACTAGCAAGTACAGATGGAAGTTGAGAAGAACCAGCCCCGCAGTTAAACAGGTGCTAAGCACTGCTTGGCAATATTTGGCAATAGACCTTGCTGCCACTTCCACCCCTTTATAGCTTTATAAATATGAGTGGGCTATTATACACAACTGCCTTGCTATCTTCAAATATTATACATGTCCGATTTGTTCCTAAATTTATCCTGATTCCTACATGACATGTATGACTATCTAACTAACCAAGAGACACAGCAGGAAAAAGAGTTAACAAACTGACCCTAGAGGCTCACCAAAATTTCTATTACACCTTTTTCTCATTAACCAATTGCTTAAGTAACAAGAAGCATGAAAATTCCTTTTGTTTTTGTATTCTAACATGTAAAGAAGGCTTCTAGTGAGGAACAGCAGCAGTGGCAGCTGGAGGTTAGTGCTCTCTATGCAATAGCCCTCCAGTCCCATCACAGACCTACCAGAACTCCGGGGCTGCATAGATGGCCTGATAAAGTCAAAACTGCACAGTGTGTCCTGAAAATCAAGAATTATCCTGCACTTGGAATGACCAAATTGGTTTTTATTGTACTGTACTGAATATAGCGTATCTGCTCATCCACCTCAAATCTAGGGTACAACAAAGACCTGCAGTTGTTCTTCATGTGCTAGGGTTGTCTGTGAGACATACCAGAGTTTTAACAAGAACTACATTCAAAAGACTTTAAGTCTCTCATTTTTAACAGCCACAGTCTTGCTTCACTATTTAACATCATACAAAGGTCTTGTTTTCTGAAATACTTAAATAAAAGTATAAAATTGGAAGCATAAAGGGACATGACTGAAGAGCTTGTTTGCTGTTGGGGGGGTTGTTTGCTTTTCATGGTCAAGTTATTAAATTCAGAATTACCCAAACTCACTGACTGATGTTAAGGTCTTGCTGCCACTGGTGAGAAGCAGGAACATCTGTTTCATCCTCTAAGCAGCTGTACAGCAGCAGAGGCACTCCCAGAACACAGAATCTCAACAGAAACAACACCTACTTCAATGATCTGCACCTAATGCTCACGAGGCATCAGAACACTTACTGAGAGATCCCTGCTAACACACACAAAGGTCTCTGGTAACACTTGACTTCAGTAGTCAACTGGACAAGAGTGATAGGACAGAACTAACCCTGTTCCATGTGATCCATGGACAGCAGGAGTTCAGTGATTAAGCTATGTATTTTCAAGGTTAACAGTGAGAAAACACACATGAACAGACATACGCTTGACTTTAAAAAATTTAAGATGAACTATCCAGCAGAAATTAAACTTGAAGGACAAATATGCACTGAATATTTCAATAGGTTAATTTCACAAAAAGTAATCTAAAATTTGTTCTTCCTTTTTTCAAGTTTTTAATTTATTGATTTTTGTCCACTGCGTACAGTCCTGAGGGAAACATTCAAAACTTACTTTTTTACGTAGTTTTTCTGCAGCATCTAGTTCAGCTTTTATGGTCTTATCAAATTTGTTTAAGAGCTTTGGCTTCTTCTTCTTTTTAGCTAGAAGATTTAACAAACAGACAGTTCATTACTTCTTTCATATTTCAATTGTCTGGAATAACACTTAGCTAGGGACTGTGCTGGCAAAGTGCATCATTTTCAAGCGAGGCAGTTTCAAATTACACTGAAAAGAAACTGATTTCTTCCTTATTACAATCAAAAATTCCTATATGAAAAAGCAAACTTCAGTCATTCAAACTGAGTAACTTGGCAGGTAAGTTTAGAATAAAGCATTTTTCATCACATTACAGTCAAGGATTTTTTTTTTTTTTCCAAATGGTTCAATTGACATGGAAGAGCAAAGGGAACTGTTATTTTTCCACATTTATATGGTATCGTGAAAAACATGATCATCAGGGCACACTAGTCATTTCTGAAAGTTGTGGCTATATACGTCTACTTCTTTGCCTAGAGCAATCACTGAGGCTGCATCTGGAGTGCTGTGTGCAGTTCTGGGCTCCTCAGGACAAGGGAGACATGGAGCTCCTGGAGTGAGTCCAGTGGAAGGAAATGAAGACAATTAAGCATCTCTCTTACGAGGAAAGGCTGATGGACCTGGGCCTGTTCAGCCTTGAGAAGAGATGACTGAGAGAGGACCTCATCAATGTGTATAAATATCTTAAGAGTAGGTGACAAGAGGATGGATACAGGCTCTTCTCAGTGCTGCCAAGCAATAGGACAAAAGGCAACAGGAAGAAACTGATGCATGGGAAGTTCCACCTGAACATGAGGAAGAACTTCTTTACTATGCAGGTCACCAAGCACTGGAACAGATTGCCCAGAGAGGTTGTGGAGCCTCCCTCAGTGGAGATATTCAAGAACTGTCTGGAGGCAATCCTATGTCATGTGCTGTAGGATGACCCTGCTTGAGCAGGGAGGTTGAACCAGAAGACACACTGTGGTCTCTTCAAACCTTACCCATTCTGTGATTAGAAGAGTTCATAGAAATCATAGTTACTCAGGTTAGGAGGGACCCTAAAAGTCAAGTACTTGAGCTTCCCAATGAAAACAAGTTCAACGCTGAAATGTCAGGTTAAGACCCCTATATGTGATCAAGTTTCTACAGCTTAGTAAGCTATCACACAGCAGCAGAGCAGCAGCAGTATGTAGCAAACCAACCTTGAAACAAATTGTGTAAAGTAAACGGCATTTGAGGCAAATTTAAGTAAATGGCATCAATTTAAACAGCTGTTTACTTCATAGCAGGTTACTCCTAAACAGTGTCTACTTGGTTGCATTAAGTATACCAGTTGTTAAAAAAATGCAAGTACGCTACTGAAAGGATATGACAGCAGGTAACTGGTTTCCTCCACAACTGCTGCAGCTTAAGTCTGCACTTGCACTTCATTAGAAAAAAAGATTCCACCTTTCCTGACACAAGTAAGGGAAATACTGTCTGATAGAAGTCACTACTAGTTATGTATATCTGTAATTAGTAGCAGATTTTCTTGTTTTAATTATGCAGTACTGCTTTTTCCCCCTCTACGGAAAGCAAGTCATTGATAGCAGGAAAAGAAGTAAAATTACTATTGTCTTTGTAGAAATTTAAATAGGGAATGCTGTAACTGGTATGTGTAAAGTTTGAAAGCAAACATCCTACAGTTTAACATCACAAGACTGCTGCAATGCTGTAGCAAGTATTTTGGATAACAAGTTATTGTAACTAGCCATGTTTTATTCTGCTTCCCAAGACCTCGGGTGTACTGTTCAGGAATTACAAGAGCCACTACATGCTACTGGAAGCTGTGCTCATGATTTGTTGAATGACAATGTCTCTCTGAGACTCTGATCCTACACAGAGTTCTAGGCAGACAAATCACATCATCTAGGTTAAACTTCAGAGAAAGACTAATGCCTTGGTTAATGCTCAGCCAATAGTAAGTCCATACAATCATTAGAGGATGTCCTAAGTCTGAACTTCTTCTGTACAGAATGAAAAATAAACACCCTTGACTACTTTTGGTTTTTTCTGTGTAAGACTCCTACTGTTCTGTTCAACACTGAACTCGGACAACTTTATGTAAGAGTTTTTCTTAGATTACCTTTTTAAACTCTTCTGTAGTATTGGTATGCACAGTTGAATAGATGCTATTGCTTTTCAGGAGCAGGAGGAGAACAGAATTTAAGCCATTCTACTAAATTCCATTTATTTATTCACAATGGTTGTATAAAACTTTAAATATAAAAAATGTATTAAGATTTATAAACAAAAGTACTAAAGCAACAATGCACTAGTATTATTATATCTCTGTTGATTCCTCTTATAATAGGAGGGACTGTAACTTTTCATGACATTAGCTACCAAGAAGAAAAAAAAAAAAAAAACAAAATAAAACTGTCTGACAGTTGAGTTTACTCCTTTTACAGGACAAACTAACAAATAGCATAGTTTAATATGTTGGTTTTGCTTCTCTAAACACTTCCAAGTTTTTTAATTGTAACCTGATTTGAAATCAAACATTTAGACTGAAGCACACAGTAATGCTCTTAAGGAATGTAGTTATCATGGAACTGCACTGACTAAAGAGAAGTGTTGCATTTTTCTTAATAATATAGATGTTCGTAATGTCTTTTGGTTATTCCCCCCAGATGACGTAGGAGAAATGCTTTCCCATCTGTCGCTGATTCCAGTCTTTCTCTGTCTTACTTTTTTACTATCCTCCATTTCATAGGAAAGCAATATCTCTGCTGCCTTTTCATGCATTTAATGATGATAATGGTTAAAGAGCACAGCACTGGCTCTCTTACAAGTGTTCACACCCTTTGAATCCAGTAAAAATCACAGAACCAGCTCTTATTACAAGTGCAAAGACCCCTCCACCCCAAACCTTCAGTACACAGTGACTGACAGGTATAGTGAGGAGTTTCTCACATAATGTCATTGGGCCTGAAAAGAACAATCCATAACATGCAAAAGATTTGTTGGGTTTTGTGTTTGTTTTTTTTCTTTTCAAAAAGTATGCCAGTTCAGTTTTTCAAGAAACCATTGCTATTTCTAAGGCCTGGCTTGCTGAACAGCAGGAGTGGAAGAACCCAGAAACATCAGCCCAAGGAACTAATGAAAGCAAGTGACCTTGAGGACTTTTTAGGTTCGTTTTGCTCTTAGCTGCCATGTGAAACTGTCCTTTGTTGTTAGCAAGAAAACTGAGGCATGTCACTTCCTCTGGGTACAGTATCTGGGGAGCTTCCAACTGGATATCGCCACCAAACACTTGGTTTAGCTTCTGTTCTCTAAGTAACATAAACTGCAACTAAAATGTAAAATCTCCGTTCTTATGGCATGAATGAAAATCTTCATCTAAGGTTGGCCAGCTACCCAGGAACTGTATTTCAGTGAGACAGGACGGCTATTTGTCAGCTTTTTACCTTTCAGCATTCATGGAAAGACAAAGGCAGTTGGTCCTTCTCAAACTCAGTAAGCATGGCAACAGTGAGTTTCCTTTGAGGCAAAGGAAAGAAGCTTTCCCACCCACCAAGAAACTCCCACTGCCTGTGGGACACTGTCTCTGCAGTTCATTAGAGTTTACAAGGAGATGAGAAACAGTTCAGAAAAAAAGTAAATAAAAAAAGTAAAGTAAAATCTTACAAGTCTGTGGCACAAAGATATGATATCTTTCCCTTCATATCCAACTTGTGTAATGTGTTGGAGGGACCTTTTTGCCACCCTCCATTACAAAAAAAACAAGTATTATCTTCCTATTTTCAGTACAATTATATATCAGCCCTAGACCAGCAGGAGATCAATATAAAAAGCTGGAAAGGAGCTGTTAACATAAATATTATTCATCTGCTAGGCACCAATATAACACAGTAAACATTATATAACAAGCAATCATTTTCATCCCCCATTCTATTCCTATGTTAAAGGATTCACCAGGGAGCTTTCAGTGTAACCATCAAGCATTCCTCTATATTAACCAGATAGCCTGCTATCTCCCTGCAGGGGTATTTTAATAAATTATCCATTGCCTCCTTCTAGTGCAATAATCTTTTGGCAGATGTGACCCAATATATTAAATTCAATGATACAAAGAAGTTAACTTATCTGTTTTCAGAGGAAAATATATGTGATTTTTCTTCAATGACAAATTTCACCACGTCACTGAAGTCATGCATGATCACACAACAGCTTGGGTGGTTTGTAGTCTAAATCAGGTTGAGCATTAAAATGGTACTAATCCTTTTACATATCATACTGTGGACTTTCAAGAATACTACTAAGGATTTTCAATAATAGCCTTGGATGTAAGAATAGGCATGCTATCTAGGACTGCTGTCATAGGATTCCTGAAGATTCCCTTAGAGAAAACAGTTTCCACTGAAAAAGCAGCAAGCTAGGAAGAAGTCTTATAAGAAACTCTGTGCTAGCTCTTGTGTTGGAGAATAAACAGTTACCAGAGATGACAAGCAATCTCATATCTCACTTACTAAGATACAGAATTTTAAAAAAAATAGAAGGAGAATATTTCAGAAGCAGCAAGGTAGTACATTAAATGTGCAGTAAACTTAATAGCCTGTCATATCACCTAATGAAAGTTGATGAAATATTTCATACAACTGCTTTGGCATATGAAAACTAAAATACCAGGCATATTTCAGTTTTATGTTGAAAAGCACCTTGTCATCATCAAAAGCAGTGACAGTCTTACTTCTACAAGGGACAGAGAAATACTTTTTGAATAATAAAGAACACACTGCTAGATACTCTTCAAACCACAAGAGAATCACGTCAAAATTAAGGAAAAGTAACCAAATTGTTAAACATAATTGAATCACTCTTGAAAAATGGTTTAAACATATTTTGTCTTTAATTGGGGTGGGGAGGGGAGCAACAACCAGCAAGAACAAAGAGTAAAAAGGCAGTAATAAAAAGCTTGCCATGGGAAGAGGGGTACACACAGGTCTGTAAAATGTAGCTACAGAGCTGAAAAGAATAAATTATTTTCTCTATCACCATAGTCAGGATAAGGAAGAGAAGGATTAAAATCGCTATAACAGAAAATTTGGCTTGAACATCTGGAACTACTATCTCTGAGCAGGCACAGTAGAACAGGTTGCTGAGGGCAGTTGTTACTGCAAATTTTCAGTAATTAGAATTCCACAAGATGTATACGCATCTGCCAGGAACAATGCACGCAGCTGATAAGGCCTTCAGTCAACTAAAGAGACAAAGAAAGCTTTAGGGCCCCACCTAGTCATATGTTCTATAATTTCTCTAATATACTATTATATGTCAATGTGCCTTAGTGGCAACACTGTAATTACACAGGTAACTTCCATTCTCTCATTTGACAACCAAAAAAATCCCCACAGCAGCTCACTGTGCCCGTCATCACAGTAGCTGAGATTTCTCCTAGCCCTATGCCAGTAATAAAATATTGAAGCTCCAAAACTTTTCCCAATGCAAAATTTCACCTCAGTGCTAGAATTTCAGAAAAGCCACAAGTGATTAGAAACACTGTCTTGAGATACAAAGCAATCTCAATTACCACTGCTGTTATTAGCTTTTTCTGTGAAAATAAAATACTAATAACATTCAAAAAATCAAGTTCTGTAAATCTTTATCTGAAGCAGATCTATCTTCTTACCTTAAGTAACTGTCCAATTAACATCAGAAAAATAATTTTGCAAACTGTTGATTTATTCACAGAATTATATTTCTTGATACTTGACAGCTTTTAATGTGAAAAGCTGCCTGTAACAATCAAGGAATTAAAACTTTTCTAGAATTTCTAGACAAACGTCCTCAAATGATCAAATGCCTGTAAATTGCTGTGTAACCGAGCAGAACCCAAGGTTTGAGATTGATATAAAATGCCAAGTAGATAATTATGCTAAAGCAGTAAGTGCATCTGAACCAATTGCACAGAGCAAAAAGGAAAACAGAGATAACTAGTACACAGCAAAAAGATTGATTACATATGACCCTAAGTCCAAAGCAACAGAGAAAACACTCATAGAAATGTCACTAATTTCTTACAAAGAAACCCTTACTTCTATTTCTTATATAAGTAGGAATGCTACTTATATAATGGAGGAAATTAATCCTCTCTAGCCTCCAGAGAAGTGGGAAGGGTTGTGTCTGTGAAATCTCTCCATTTCACATTTTCATCTGAAATTTAACACCATCATCCAGGCTAAGGAAATCTCATTCTCCTAAAAGAGAAAACACTCACAACCTGCCTGAGTAGATATCAGCCTGGTATGTCAAAACAATTAACATCATTAGCCAGAATTGGACAAAAATATTGAATACTATCATGATTATCTTTCACAATTAACTCACTTTTTTTATCCTAGAGAGATGCCACTCACTTGGCATTTTAACAGACAGCAACTTTTAAGTGGGTGAAGGTATTTTCTACACTCTAAAGGCTTCAACTTGTTGTTTCCTGAAAAGATAATTTAAAAGATGGGGTATCTGTACCCCAACATATAGCATGAACTGTTCTGTCCTTGCTGGCATACTCTGAGCCTCTGATCAAAGGATACATGTAGTTTTCCTCCTGAGCAAAGTAAGTAGGAGACAACATCACGCTGCTATCAAAACTTCCAGAACAATCAGTGTTTGTATCCAAAAACCAGTATGCACTTCCATACACTTTACAGAAATCTCACTCCTGTGCCTTGTAAAACATTGGGAGCAGATATTCTACAATTCTGTGATTTTATTCTGACCCAACAGACATGCCAGGAAGCACACTGCAAACAGAGAGCTTGTTAGCTGATGTGCAACAATGGCCAGGAGGAAATCTCAACTGGGACCAGCTCAGGCAGTTTTCCACCCAATCTCGATGCCCTTTTCTCCTCCTCGCTCTTTTGCTCTCAGTACTAATGATTCCCTTCCTGAGCCTTCTGTTACCTTTCTTATGTTCAGAGCCTAGGAAAACTGGTGGGGTGGGAGGGCAGGCTTACTTCTGGTGCTGGAGCTGACATTTTGAACCTGGTCTGTTCACCGAGAGCAATGACTGACAGCCAGGCTGGTCTAACTTGGAGTTTTGTGGGGGAAAGTTTGCCTTCCACACAAGACAAAAAGTCTTGCTTCAGTGTTTGGAAACTAATGCCGTAGGATTTACAGTCAATTGAGAGGGGCCTGCTCTGTGATTGAGAGTCCATATTACATATTAGCATAAGTATTTCTTGTTAAACATGTCTTCTAATGAAATTTCTAGTTCCTCAGAAATGGCAAGACAATAACATTACAATCTCTCTGTGGACTTGGGGAGAAAACGTGAGGGTGGAAAGACACTATTCCCTATCTAACAAACCACTTCATAAACGTGGTTTGGTTCTTGTAATTAGATTTTTTCATTCACTTATTGATTCATTCATGTTGTCATTATAATGTTAAGGGAGCATTCCTGGTGGCTTCCTTGATCTTACATCTGCTATTACTCGCATGCAAAACAGGGAGGAGCCAGAACTCCAGTTTTAATTACTTTATTAGGTATAACTGATTCAAGATAAAGGCTGGTCTTTACAGCCACCTTGAGGACACATGGTCCCCAGTTTTTGAATTAAAATGTACACTGGAACAATCCTGCTCCACTGACTGTATGTTGTGCCTACCCCTAGCCAGAAAATTGAATGAGCTCAGTGCAGGGGTTGGACAAAATGGCCTTTAAAGGTCCTTTCGAACCCAAGCTATTCTATAATTCTATTAATTGAATCTTAAACAAAGTTTTGACAAAAGTTATAATTATTTAACTGTAGAGGCTATAACTACATAGTCATGTCTCCTTATGTTATGCTATCTCTAAAGCTAATCTGAAATGAAAACCCCTTCATGTGATGCAGTCTCGTAAGTCACTTGCAGCAAAGGCTCCTCCTGTCAGTTCTCTGTCTTAAAACTCTGAAAAATTAAGAAAGCAATTTCCAGAGGGGGTCATTGACTTTGTTTTCTAAACACCCTCCCATCCCCGCTGTGATAAAAATTCAGTAATAATGCTCTTGGCAACTTGTGAATGGCAACTTCTGAGTGTGGGACAATGACAAGTAGATACCGATGATCATGGTCCGTAGTTGTTTTTCAACTAATTTCATGACCTTTTGTTTAACTAATTCCCTTTGCCACCCACCACCAATACTACACCTTCCAGTCCAAGTTTCAAAGTTTCAATTATGTTCTGAAAACCATACACATATACTAGGAGACTTGTAGTTGGAATTCAAAATTTGCTCAAGTAATTGTCCTCCCTCCTGCTACTAGCCCCATATCATTACCCAAATTAGTTTTGGAAATTGTGCTGCCTCTCAGTGGGGACTTGAATGAGAATTTGATGATGATGAAAAAATCCTGTCATTGTCCTATTGTTTGGGAAGCTCATTAGGTGAGATACAGAGAGTGTAAGTGTTTTATACTTGTTTTATGGGCTTCTATAAATGTTAACTTAGAAGGTATAAAACCAAGTAACTGCATCTAGACAATTTAAAGCCAGGAGCACAATAATAATTAAAAGATCCTTCTAAATTGTAATGGTAGAACAGGCAAAACCACTATAATCAACATATCTGGAGAAGTAATCAGACAATAAAAACTGAGGCATTTTGGGGACTAATAAAGCTGGAATCTAATGACTACAATAAATCTTTAGCTGCAGTTAGTCCAGAACAATTTCCCTTGCAGTAGAAAGTATTCTACAGGGCTTTCGGTATGAAATTATTGTTGGTTGGTTGGTTAGATGTTGATCACAAGAAACAACTGCAGAATGATAATTTTATTTTTGGCATGTATTTCCATCATTCACCTCTCCTTCACCATTAAGACTTTCAGCTTCACTGAAAGGCAAGAGTCAAACAGTCCTTTGACAAAACCAGAAAGAAATTTCTGCATTGACTTTCTATTCAAAAATACACTGTAATATTCTAATGTCCTATATATTTAGTTCAGAATGGCATTATGCAGCAGTTTTTGACTTTGACAACTACACTTGTGTGTCGGTCATTCTGCACACAGCTCACAGATATTTAACTGTAGCCTGCATCACATTAGCAAATCAGTATGTACCATGTAAACTCTTATAAGAAGAGCTTGCAAGGGTGGAACTCAGCCCACCTAACTTGAGGTGACAATGCTGGAGGTGAGCTCACCATGTAAGCTCTTTCTCCAGACAATGGAGCTCTGGTCAAGGTTCCCAACAGAATTTAAAGGATAACTGATCTTACCCTGAAGCAAACTCCTACATTTAGTCAGAAAAACAGCACTTTAGCCTCCTCAGATTAGATGTCTCCTGGTATCACAGTGGAATCCTACATATCTTCAAAGGCAAATATCTAGAGTAAACAGTGGTGAATGCTGACCTGTTATCAAAATGACACCAAGTGGCAGGGCCACTTGTGGAATGACATTGTCCTAAGCCTGGCTTACTTGAACTTCTGTCCCTAAAGCAATACAACAGAGTGTTCCAGCCAAATAGCATTCATTTTTACTGTCATGCTTTATCAGTTATGAAAAGGGAAAACTATGATTTATAATAATAGTACCTATGCTTAAGTTCACTATATGAAACAAACATGTTCATAGCTGAAAATTATTTTTTCAGTTTTTATATCTGTTCACCAATATAAATAAATATTCAATATATGTCCGATATAAGTCAAAGTAGAAAAATTAGCTTCTTACTTAAAATTTTTTCTTTTTTAGTCTATGTGATCAAAAAACAATGAAAACCACCTCAGATGGAAAGATACCATATGGATGTGGCATTTATGTCCTGCATTCTACCACCTGGGAAACCTTTTAAAGAATTATTTCTCAGATTCACCTGGAATACTCATCCCATTTCAATTACTTGTTTAAATATAAAGTCTGATTTCACCCTCATGGAGAAGACAAAGAATACACCTCAATTAAATATAACAGAGAAACCTTGAAGCAGTTGTATGATAGAAACAAGGTTATTTTCATTTTTGTTTCTTTAGAGGACTTTCCAGAGGGGAATTTTGTTAATACCAAAGAATTTTCATTAAGACTTTTAATAAACTTGATGAAATACTGTTGAATACTGAAATTTACATAATTATTAGGACACTGCTAATCTAGTACTATGAAGGCTGCTGCAGTAAAAAATATAAATGTAGTAAGAGCTACTCAAAGCTATAAATACTTTCTGCACAGAAGGCTCTTTGGAGCTTGTATGTCCAAATACCACAAAAGAAAGGCAGACTTACACATTAGAATGCACGGTCAGAATCAGATGCAAACCCTAAACCCAAGCCAAACATGAATTTTCAAATTCCCAACTCCTTAGATTTCCAAGTTTTCTACATATACCAGCTACAGTACGGTATATTTTCTAATACATCTCTCATTAATTTATTTCTGCATCGTATTAGGGTAATTTAAAGTAAACCAAATCATTAGTACCTTATAGCACTTCCTGTGACTAGCACATCTATTCATAAATTCAACTTGTATGAAAATCACAAAAGCACTGTAGCTATAAACATTGTTCATTAAAAAAAAATCCAGGGTTGCTTTTCCTTGTAGGATGCAAAATTTTACCAATGTAACCTAGAAAACAAAACTAGCCCTTTTTCCACCTTATAGAAATCCTGTAATCTGCAGTTGCATTTATTTAGTTGCTATTTAAAAAGAAACAAAACCACAAAGCACTTAGGGTAGAAAGGGAAAGTAGCTCGACTTTGTCAAACTTTAATGTCCTAAAGTTCTGGTACAGGCTCTGATGAACAATGTCGCATAATAGTAAGTGTCTTACACAAGCTGGCATTTTTACCTATGACTGCTTTTTACCCATACTGGATGGCTCTTGTATGCCATTTTATTATACTTTCAAACAGGTCAATAAAAGCAGCACATAATGGTGAGTTTTTTCCTACTGTCAAGTATGTAAGTTCACTGCAGTAAGATATTCCCTGCCAATAAATGGAAATGTAGGCATTAATTGCCAAACTTTCCAAGTTATTTTGGTTGCTTTTTTTTACTTTTTATATGTAATGCTTACATGTGACATATTTAATACTTAAATAAAATGTTTAAAGTTTGTCAGTCCTAGAAACTTATGTTTAAAATACCAATACACAAAACCAAACCAAATAAACCATACCAAAATATTGGTAAAGCAGCATTCCTAAGTACTAAAATATAAAATAACAGCCACACAGAAAATGGAAACAGAATGAAAAAGGAGTAGAGGCACTGAATCCCTTGGCACAGGCCATGAGGTTTCTGGGCATTGTCAGCTACCAGACATGAAGCCCAGTGAAGGACTTTGTGCAAGCTTCGTGCAGTGACAGGGAACACATGGGGCCAGAACAAATGTCATCGTAGATGACAGAGCAGATTCAAAGCGCTCATCAGCAAAACCTCACTTCTTTTCTATCTAATCTGTCAGCGTCTTCCTGCCTAAACTAAGCCAGACTAGGTAATCATGGTGTCAACAAGGACTGATCTGCCTGTCACCTGTCTTAGCACAGCTGGCAGTGCTGAACCCAGCTCCAGGGACCAGGAAGCCCAGGTTGCCTCTTGCCCTCAGGTGCAGAAGGAGCTTGGTGAAACTCTGATCTCCAGAATACTAAACTAGGAGTATGACACTGAACATTTTAGTCCTGAAACAGCAGGATCTGTCACAATCATCCCATGACTCAGTGCTAACACTTCAGGCTTGGGGAAGAGTGGCTGGAAAGCTGCCCTTCAGAAAAGCACCTGGGGATGCTGGTCAGCAGCCAGCTGAACACAAGCCAGCTGGTGCCCAAGTGGCCAAGAAGGCCAATGGCATCCTGGCCTGTATAAAGAATAGGATGGCGAGCAGGACCAGGGCAGTGATTCTTCCCCTGTACTCAGCACTGGTGAGGCTGCACTTGAATCCTGCGTTCAGTTTTGGGCCCCTTACTACAAGAAAGACATTGAGGTGCTGGAATGTGTCCAGAGAAGGGCAAAAAAGCTGGTGAAGGGTCTGGAGCACAAGTCTGATGAGGGAGCTGGGAGTGTTTGGAAGTGTTTAGCTTGCAGAAAAGGAGGCTGAGGAGGAACCTTATTGCTCTCTACTGCTCCCTGAAAGGAGGTTGTAGCCACTTGAGAGTCAGTCTCTTTCCCCAGGTAACAAGTGACAGAACAAGAGGCAATGGCCTCAAGTTGCTCCTGGGGAGGCTTAGATTGGACATCAGGAAAAATTTCTTCACTGAAAGGGTTGCCACGTTGTCCTGGTGGTATTTAAAAGATGTGTTACTTAGGGACACGGTTCAGTGTTAGGTTATGAGCTGGACTTGATGACCTTAAAGGTCTTTTCCAACCTAAACGATTCTATCATTCTGTTCTGTGACCAGGTAAGGTTGATTGGCGTACATGGATGCCAGCCTTGGAAACAACCAAGTGTTTACCTACAAAAGCACATGCTCTCTGGAAGCTTATTCAACTGCAGTTTATCTACATAAGATGTACAGGAGCTAAGCTTCACTACTCTAAAATCTGATTTAAATCAATCCTCTCAGAAAGCATGGTTTTGAATTTCAGAACAGAATGTTGCTTTCAGACTTACCTTTTTCTGTTTTGTCTTGTTCAGTTTCTTTTTCACTTTTCCCTAGAACATTAAAAATATAATTTCATTGAAATAAATTTACGTTACCATTTTATGATAAGAAAGAGATACAAGAAAATTAAAATTTATACTCGAAACATAATTGAGTCAATGGGACTTTTTGTTTCATTTTCATTTTTTAAAATAACCATAGATTATTCTCTGAACTATATAGTTACCTAAAAGGTCTCTCCCTGCAGATGCTTCAAATATTACCTTATTGCTTCCATCACAAAACATTTCACAGAATTTCCCCTTTAGATATTTAATATATTTTGTTGATACACACAAGTGTGCAAGCTATTTTGCAAGAAATAAAATCTGTTCATTAATTAAAAGCTATTGGGAATACTAGCTTAATACATACATTTGATTAAAATGTGAAAAACAAAATCAACTGGCAACCTAAGACACATTTTTAGGAGTGACTTGGGCACTTGGAAGCTTTTGTCTTTCTTCAACTTTTAAAATACTTTAACAGGTGTTTTGCAAACATACGACTGCAGAGATAGATGTTAACTAAGCATTAAGACAGTCTGTAACAAAAGCAGACTAAATCCTGTAGAAAAATCATGTACGTGTATTTCATGAAGGTGGTAGATACATAAAGATCTTTTCCCCACCCCAACAATTTTGATCCTGCCTGACCCTATAACATAAAGCATCTTGCCTCACAATTCTAACACTGTTATTCTGTTTCCAATTCCAACTTTTTCCCAATAAGCTTCCAATATTTCCTCCTAATAAACTTAGAGAACACTAAACAGGGAAGTCTGTTGCCTTTTTAGCTAGTTACTGTCCTCTTTAACATATACTGTTTAATTTTGAGGTATTTTTATAGATATATAAAAAACATTTAATTTCCAAGTAATTTAGACACACCTTGTCAGAAGACTCAGTCTTCACTGTTTTTTAAACTGACTGCTCAGAAGCATTATAGTGTAAATACAACATTTAAAACTGCTGGAAAACATTGAGTTTTTTCATGAGGAAACTGGATTATGCACACACATGAAATCAAAATTTTTAACACTCTAATTTCACCTTTTACTATAGGCTGAAAACTGCTATTACTGAATGTATGGACACTATAACTCTAATTTATATTCAGTACAAGGCAGAATGAGCATTAACTTGATTATATGGTAAATTAAATAAATATGGTCATGCTGAAAGTCATTCACCTCTTCAATTACATCATGATATCTAGATTGTCAATTAAATTGAAAGAAATGACAAAAGATCTATAGAGTCAATTACATACTAAGGATAATTGTTACTGTAGCAGTATATTAATTAAAGCATTGTGCAGTACTTCCTAAAACCCTGGCTTCTGTATTTTTTTGCACATATCACACTATCAGTAAAATGGTTTATGTCATCCAAAACACGACATTTTAAAAAGAGCAATAATGCAGCCTCAGATGAAATAATAGTTTATTTTTACAGTTTTCACACAAACCAGTTTATATACCCATATTTCTCTTTTTACCACCTCTCATTACCATGACACATCATGATAGTTAGCCACTCATTTTCCCTGTATCCTCTCCTTTATCAGCACCACTTCAGATTCTCACCTGGCCTCTTTTCTCTACCTCATTCTAGCACACTCGATAACCCACTTCCACACATCTTGGACATTGATGTTATTTCTGCAACTTCTTTGCCATCACAGGAAGAACAATGTGTGACCTCCTCAGCCTAAAGCCTGCTCCTATTGCCCACTTCTTGTCTGGCTTCACATTTCTTTATTCCTGAGATTCATGCAACATTAAACCTACAGCTCTCTTTACCTATTTATGCACTAGAATCAGTTCTCCAAGCTCTCAGACTTTTTTCAGTCAGTATTCTGCTAAATTAGTTGCCATTGACTACACCAAAGCCTATCCAACGATCTTTAAATACTCCAGCTTCTCCTTCTAGGTAGCTGCTTTTGAAATTCATCACAACTTGATCTTGTTAGCTCTGAAGGTCTCACCACACTTCACTAAGAATTCACTTCAGCATCATATTCAGAACATATCGCTTTGCTCCTTCCACATTGATCCCTACCATATTTCAACGGTGCAAAAGGTTATAATTACGCTATTTCTGACAAAGGCTTAAAAATGTGCTCTCTCAAAGACAGGGATATGATAATAAATCTTGAGACTATTTTTTCATCAACTTAAACCAATTGTAGCTCAAGCAAACAAGCAAAAAAATCTTCGCTCTTCAAACCACTCCCATCCTTTACTCAATTTCTTCATTTCCAGCCAAATAAATCAAGATGAAAATCACTGACAAAACAGCTTTAGCTAATCTCTATAGGCTAGGACTATTTTCACTATATAATGAATGCACCAAGGATTCCCAAGAAGGTTTCTACCAGGAAGAATAAATTTATTTTTCGTATTACAATACAACTAAATATTTGACTGCATATGAGAATGACCCAAGTTGCAATTAAAAATGTGTTTCAGACCTTGTAGATTTTACGAGTCTCAATCAACACTATAAATGTACAATACCATTTATTTACAGATACATAATTTTTGAAACATGTAAAATTACAAATTATGTTCAGTAAAATCATTACATTTTTCAGTATCTTTCCTATATCAAATCTTAGCCATTTTCTCTACTTCTTAGAAAGAAGTGCCATGATACGGTACCTTTTCAATTACAGAGAATGTTAGAAAGTCACTTAAATTGTAGTAAATTGTCAGTATCAAAATACAACTTTAGTATTCTACTCTTTGCTTACTGATATTTCTTCCTGTGATTTCCAAAAAAGCAACTGAATCCAAGACTTCACAGATTCACTGACATATAACAAGAGGCTATGTAGCAATGTGAAAATATAAAGAAAAAGGTAAACTTCTGACTTTTTCTTAAACTACTATTCAGCAGTACCAGATCATTAAAGCTATGGAGGTGTTTGAAAACTGAAAAGGTCAAGGAAGATTTTTGCTTTCACAGAAGAGTATGGACCTTACTAGATGTCTGATTTAAACTATGGACCATAACCATAATATTCTATATGAAAAGTAGGTATATCACTTTCCCCAGACATTTGTGTTTGTTGAAGAGCGCTATCTCATCCATTTTAAATTACAAACAGAAATGATGTTTCATGAGAAAAATTCAGGCCAAACTGGTTGCAGAATGTTAATACTCCAAAAGGACAAACACAACACAACTATAGAAAACACAGAACTTAGTGTACTGCCCATTTCCTTCACATAACATCAGCCAGAAATAAAATTAATTTATTTCACTTGCTACTTCCTCCTTTTATATAATACTTTCAAATAAATTTTTAATATTCAAATTCACAATTAAAAAAATAATACTAATTAGTGGCTGAGTCAAATATTTATCCCTATAGCTAATATCTACCACATTTGGGAATAAATAATGACACTAGAAAGACAAAGATATTCTTCTGTGTTTTATTGCAGCCAAACATTAAAATGGATTAAATATACATATTTTTAATAGTCCACTTGACCTTGCTCAGCTTGGCATATTTTTGTAAACATGAAGCACGTAAAATCACATACTCAGTTACAAAATACTTAAAACTCAATCACAGCATAATATACTCTCACAGTCCCATAATTCTACAAATAGGCTGCCACTGTTATATAAAAAGTTCTGCATTCACCATCCTAAAATAATTCCCAAGATTCCTCACAAAATATGGCTTTGTAAAAATTATTGCTCTGCAATTCACCATCACAGGTAATTTTACTAGAATAACCCATCCCAAAACACATCACAGTCTAAGAGTATTATTGCTTTCCTGAAAAGTCCAAAGAAATCACTTTGGGACATCTGTATTTGTTGATCAGATGTAACACTCACGTGGAGTCTTACTGACATCCCAAACCCAAAAAAAGGGCAAGCATATATGAATGCCTCTTTCACTACAAATGTAAGCATTTAAAACCCTGACTTCAAAACAGTGTTACAGAAATTGAAAGTCTCCCTGTAAACCAAAAGGCAACCGACTGTTAGGGTTACCAAACTGATTTTTCATTTTATAAATTTATCTTACTTTATTTCTCCTAAGCTCCTGTAACAGGCTTGGCAACTTCCTAAAATCACAGCAGTTATTCCTGAGCCAAAAAGGAACACATGCAAAATATCAAAGAAGAAAATATGTCTTCGTAATTGTGGAACAGCAGCACAGAACAGGTAAAAAGCACACCTGTTATATTAAAATTCTAAATCACTCATAGTACTTAAATTTCAGACGTACCATTTTTAAGAGCATTTATAACTGTAGGTCTTAAATTTTGACATCATATTTTTCTTAAGGTTGAATTTACAAGGCTTTTTTTTTTAAATAAAATTTGGAAATCAAGTGTTTATGCAAATTTGACTTTTAAAATAATTTACTGAACATAAAGCCTATTAAAGCCAGCTTTGAGATCATTACATTGGTAGGCAAACCAAAACGGAATAATTTTACTGAATTCAACCTGATTCCAGCAACTCAGTCTTGTCGCAATCTCCACTGACTCCCTGTCAGGCTAGCATCTAGACATTTTTGCTTGAAAAATCAAATGGGCATAAATAAAAAGTGCTAATTCATACATAAAGGGTTTTTGAAAACTGTAATTTTGTAATCTGGCCTTTTAATAGTATAAATTAAATACACAGTTCGTACCTTGTTAGGGTATTTTAAAAATCACCTGAAATTCATGTAGTTAACTGTTGACATAACATCAGTGCAAAGAGATATAAGTCAAACTTCACAGCATAGTGTGTGCCTGATTAGTGTTTTTTAATAAAATGCAATTAGGCTGTATGCTATATCAGCAGTTATAAAACATTTAAAAATTCATAACCTCATGTTTCATCTGACCAAACTGCTCTGTACATACTGCATGAATCCACAACAAAAGATATATATTAAAATCTGAAAAAAATGTACTTGCTGCTACGTTATAAATAGAATATTAACAATTGCTTAAACAGTACATGAAATGCAGCTCTAAGTTGTAACTCTGTCACAAACACAGAAGAAAAAGAATGAATTCACTAAACTTGACCAAGGGAAAAAAAAATCAGACAGGAATGTAAACTAAACATCCAAGTGTTAAAAATGCTTACTAAAATGACAGTTGGCTAAAACCCATTTACAACACCTTAGTGTTCATTCCCCAAACCCTGAACTGCTTGGTAATTACATCATAAGGTCTATTACAACCATCTGCTCCCCTTTTGTAGCGTATGGTTAGGACTGGTCCTCCTGATGTAGGGACTTTTCTTTTGAAGCTTTAAGTATCTGAAAAAATAAGGGGAAATCTATATTAAAGGACCAACCAAAACACAACTTCCTCTAAAACAACAACAAAAAAATCTTAAATGCTAAAAAATGCAACTTTGTATCAGACTAGTTCATATGAAAAAGCTATAATTTCTAAGAGCTACCTTAATGAATATACACAAAGTTGCTGTATAAGGTGGGAAACAAACTTTTAAATATTTTTCTAGGCAGTAAATTTTTTATTACCATATGGCACTTCATTTAGCTTGTAAAGGATACCTAGGCCATGTCACAAATCCATTTAAACATTTTGATTTTGGTTTGGTTTTTTGTGTTGGCTTGATTTTTGGGTTTTATTTGTTAAAGACAAAGACAACCGGAAAAGAGGAGCCAGGGAATGAGGAAGGGTCAAAGTTCTAAAGTGGAAACTTCTCTACACATAAGGGATTTCAGCAGTTGGTAAAATAAATGTAGGGTTATAAAAATGTCAAGGATACAAGGTGAAGGGGAAGAGTGGAACAAATTGTAGATATTTTAAATCTAAACACATACAAGAAGGATCAAAATCCAAATACAGAGGGTAATGGTATCCCCTAAACCCGCAACGTCTCCCTCAAAATGTGTGTCCAACAAGTACCACTCTATCACAACCACTGCAATTTATGTGCCAGTGTAAAGCAGGATTAGCCAGAAAACCTGAACCAGTGATATTTCAAGCTAGTTTATCATACCACCCCAGTCCATTAGTTTATAAAAATGCAGATTATAACTGTAGCTAAAGAAGCCTACATCTGGAAAAGAGTATTGGCAATAATTCCAGAAGTAAACTCAGAGAATTGGAAAACAGTATTTACAGATACCTAAAGATGTACTTGGCTAGTATGACCTTTTTGTGATGTGCCCTGAAGTCATCAAAAAATTTTTGACTTACACTCCAGCATATTCAAATCCCACAGCCAGTCTCTTCCCTGGTGACGTGAGAACGTTCCTCACAGCTAAATTCAACCTCTGAGCTATCTCCTGTTTTCTTTCCAAAAAAACAAACAACTGCTCCAAACCTGATCCAAACTGGTGCCACCATGCTTAAAATGCAGTTGCATGAATTTAAACTACCGAAGAATATGGGAAGTATAGCAACATTTCTGAATTTCTTTTACACTGCCTGAAGTTATGTTTATTACTGCTTAAAGAACAAGAACTATTAGCTTTGAACAACTGACGAAATTAAATCACATAAACAAAGACAGACTTCTGACAACAAAATCCTGCATGCTGAATCCTCCATCACAAAAAAGATATTAAAAAAAGCCCCTGGTAAACATGAATGTCATAATCTGAGAGGAAAATTTCAGAGTAATGTTGTTTTCAAACTGAAATATTCACATTCAAAAAAGACAAGTCAATATACTTAATAGCAGGTAGAACTAATAATTTAATAATTTTTTTATTCATTGCCAGTAGTTTTTGTCCTAGGTTTCTTTTGTCAGTTTCCCAAGATGCTACTTGAATTTTACTTTATGTGCTGATACAATAAGATTTTTAGAAAAAGTTAGAAATACTGGTTCTTCTGCCTTCCCACATAACTACACAAATTATAAGGATTCTTAAGTTAGTGCAGGCTCGGATTTTGTGCTGATCAAATTATTTTCATTTTCTACTTCATAAACAAAGGATCATGTACATTGTACTACATCTAATGATTACTTGTGTCTTTAATAACTGTCTTTGAAACACAATTTGATTGATTCTCTCACTTCTTCCCTGTGAAGGGAAAAAGAAAATAATTCATTCCTTCTAGTGCTGCTGCTATTATGTGTTTCTAAAAGATATGCCAAGACAGACATCAAGGTAATCTTGTGATTTCAATGGTGTGTTACACTAATTTTGAAAACAAGCACAGGTAAAAAAAAGAATAAATCTAAAAGATTTATTCAGAAATACATACAATTTCAAAGTAGAACAAGCTATTTCTCATTCTAACACTGTTTGAAAATGGCAAGGAGTCTCTTAGTATTACAGTACAACAAAAGGAAAGTGGATAACTAGGTTCACTTCCACCATCTTATTTGCAAACACATCAGCAATTAAAGGACTGATCATTTCCCTCTACTCGGCATTGGTGAGGCTGTATCTCGAATCCTGTGTTTGGCTTTGCGCCCCTCACTGCAAGGACACTGAGGTGCTGGAGCACATCCAGAAAAGGGCAGAGCTGGGGGTGGGTCTGGAGCTCAAGTCTCATAAGGAGCAGCTGAGGGAGCTGCGGTTGTTTAGTCTGGAGTCAAGGAGGCTCAGGAGGAATCTTATCACTCCCCATAAATGTCTGAAACAAGGTTGTAGCCAGGTGAGGGTCTGTCTCTTCTGCCAAGTAGCAAGAGACAGTTCGAGGAAGCAGCCTTGAGTTTGCACCGGCAGAGGTTTAGATTGGGTATTAGGAAAAATTTCTTCCCCAACAGGGTAGTCAAGCATTGGAACAGGCTGCCCAAGGAAGAGGTGGAGTCTCCACCCTGGAAGTATTTAAAAGATGTGACACTTGGGGACATGGTTTAGTGGTGGACTTGGCAGTGTTAGGTCTACAGCTGCACTTGACTTTAAGGGTCTTTTCCAACTGAAATGATGCTATGATTTGAAATGGCATATTTCAAAATCCATCACTACTATATAAAACACTTAAGATTTTTTTTTGTGAAGGTAGGAAAATTAATTTACTGCTGCAAGACTGAGCCATAAATTACAACTCAAAAACTGATAGAAATATGGTCCTAAATCCCAAGATTTCAAGCTGGCACTTCCATTCTGAATTTAATTTTAAAATAGTATATGTAAGTCAAGAAATCATCTCAATATCCTCAACTGACATTGTGAGGTAGAATTATCTACTCTTGAAATTTTGTAATAGTTCTGTAAGGGCTTTTTTGTTATTTTAACTTTAAACAGCAATCTTTTCTGAGAGAAAATATCTTTTCCTCTTCTCCAGTTCCAACTAATGCACAACAAACTGAGTGAAGACTACCTTTGCTGAACTTCTTGCCCATGCTGTCAAAGATAACTACTATTAGTTCCTACACTGATTATAAGCTTTGGTTAAGAATACTTCATACCCATTATGAAAAGAAACACTTTCAGCTAATGCATCTATTAATTAATAGCTATGGCTTCAAACATTTCAACACACCATGTGGCTGTTGTGATAAATAGGTTGGAAAGACCTTGCAGACAACACAGTTATGCACCAATATGAGCATATCAAACCACCTCAGCTCTGGTTCAGCATACAAACTCAAACATGAACTAAACCAATCTGTACTGGACAACCACAAAAGGCCTCCTGTGTCTTCTTCACTTCTCTGGCTACTTTTGGCATGACTAGGAACCAAATACAAATACTGTAAGGAAAAAAAAACCACACCAACCCAGAACTCTCTGGGCACCACATCTTGTAAGACCTTCTGCATAGTACAAAGATTAACTAACCCAGAAGGGTAGTCAGGCTCATCAGCACAAAACAAAAATACAGCTGTTAGAGGTCTTGGATTGCAGCTTCTCTGATGTACTGCCCTGAGATATAACTCTGTGTTTCACTCAACACAACTATTTTGGTACAACGAACAAACTAGCAAATTGTAATAGTTAATTCCAATAAATGTATCAATATGCAGTCCTTGAATTTAGAAGCCACTTAACTATTGGCTTAAGTAATAAACCAATTAAAACCATTTTGGTAAAAGCTATGTCTACTACTGTCAGGCAACAGATGGAAGAACTGGAAGTGCTCTTGTTCTTAAAATCAGTTACGCCAAATAAAACATGATGGCATGACAAAACAGTCCCTGTTTCCAGATCAGTGCCCAAAGAAGGTGCCACAGTCAGACTCCAATAGATCTGACTGACACAAAGAGAGGTAACACTATCATTGTCCACAACAGTTGCTCTGGAGAGGAAGCACACACATATATCGAGACCTGAATTTGTGGTTATTTCCCTTTCAAAAGTATTCAGCTCTATCTGAAATCATTAAAAATTAAGTTTTAATTTAAAACTACACAGTTTATTTGGAATGCTTTCATATAACCCAGTAACTACCATTGGCATTTATCAAGTACAACAGAAAAATTACTGCTTCTAAACCAAGAAGCAACTTCGACAATAATGGTATCCCTTCATGCCTCCCCACAAAGCAATTTGATTACTAATTTCCATGTAGCTACAGCTTCATTTTTTTAGGAAAAAAAAAAGTACCCAAGATTGACTTACCCACTTGAACATCATTTGAATAATCTTCAGTTTTAACAGGTTTTTCTGTAAATAAAAAATGTAAAAATAATTCAAACTGGACTGCTCCCTAAATATTTACAAAAAGCCTCTTTTTTTTTTTCACTTATAATCCAAGCAGCGACCTATCAAGACTGCTCTGAAATACTACTTTTGCAGAAGTGGGATGAAAACTTCTTCCTCAGCTGAATTTTTCCAAGGGAAAGACTCATACTTAAGTAGGCCAGTGAGTATATTGTAGGATTGCACAATTTCAAAAATGATACTTCAGAGTTCTGAAACTATATTATCCAAAGCACACATATTCCCCAGTTTCACATGCTACTATGGTAAGGGCTTAGAAAACATCCATATATACCTGTTATGTTCCCAGCTGTAACTGTGAGATACTTGACCGCAAAATTCAATTACTTTATTTTACATATGTATGTTTAAATTAGACACGTCACACATCACCTAGTGCTATTACTGCTAATAGACTGAAGGCTGCACACAGTCCCTGTTCATGCTTGGAGGGAGTCAGGCTCACCAGAAAAAACTTCACAATAGCCAGGATGCTGGCCATAGATAATAGGAAGAATTGAAGAGAGGGAAATATATTCTCTGATTTGGGAAGCCCATAAATAAAGAGCTCAAAGCTGGGGGGGACATTTCACTTTATTCCTTACATATACTCTCTTTTCTGAGTATGCACTCCTGACTGGCTGGTGGGAAACAGAGCATGGAAAACAAATTTTCAGTTCCATCATATGACCACATATGGTCATTTTTATCGATATAAGTTTTTCTGAACTGCGAGCACTCTCAGCTTCTAAAACTGGAGAGTGCTTTCTAAGCCATTAAATATTGTCATTAAAAATCCCTAGATGCTAGATTCCAAAAACACAGATGTGCTTGTCCTTGAAAGAAAACAGTTGCAGAAAAAGTTATGAATGCATTTTTATTGCAGCACAGAATTCTATTCCATAATATTTATCATTCTCAATTATTAATTTTTTTTAAGTAGCAAACACATGGAAAACACAATATACAAACCTGATTCCTCTGGTTCAATGGCCACATCATCTTCTGTTTGCTTACTTTCTACTCCTAGATAGAAAATAAGTGTTGAAAGTTATTCACATTACATCCATAATCTTGTTTTTATTTCCCAGCAGCAACACAACTGAATTAGTATCAAACCAAAAGGAAGACTTAAATCATAAACTAACCAATTCAGTAAACTGAAGAGTAGGAAAAAGGGTACTTGAATGCATTTCACATCCAAAAGTTTAGCTGCTAAAAGTAGGACTTCTACTGCACACAGCAGGAGGATTTAAGTTACAATTGTTGTTTGAATGAAACTATGTATGTTACCCCTTTTAATTATATAAGAATGCATTTTTCAAATAGAAAATCTAAATAAATATAGCATCAAATCCTACACACAGTGCTCTGGCTAAACTGCTTAGATCACTTTTCTCTAGCTGACTCAATCAACAGCATGTTTGAGAAAAACTTCTAACAAAATTTTTAACTTCTTAGAGCATAGCTTTAAATTACATTAAACACAGTACTCATTTAAAATTCCTCAAGAACAATACAGCAAACAAAATTTTACAACGTAATCTTTCTGAGTAGCAATGCGGGAAATTACCACAGAGTTCCAGTTTGGGTAATGGAATAAGTACTTCATAAGAACATAATGAGGTTCAACAAGGCCAAGTACAAAGTCCTGCACCACGGTCAGGGCAACCTCCAATATCAATAAACGTTGGGGGAAGAAGAGATTGAGAGCGTTCCTGTGGAGAATGACTTGGGTATTCTGGTGGATAAAACACTGGACATGAGCCAAAAGTGTGCACTCCCAGCCCAGAAGGCCAACTCCATCCATGGCTGCATCTAAAGAGGAGTCTCTCCTGAGACCCCACGTGGAGTGCTGCATCCAGCTCTAGAGTTTTTAGCACAGGACAGGCATGGACCTGTTAGAACAGGTTCAGATGAGGTCCATTAAGATGATCAGAGGGCTGGAGCACCTCTCCTAGGAAGGCAGGCTGAGAGACCTGGGCTTGTTCAGCCTGGAGAAGAGAAGACTCCAGTGAGACCTTATTGCAGCCTTTCAATAAGGGATCTTGTAAGAAGGACAGCAATTTTTTACTGATGCCTGTAGCACTGGATTTTAAAGTGGAAGAGAATAGATAGAGATTGGACATAAGAAGGAAACTTTTTATGACAAGTGTAGTGAGACACTGAACAGGTTGCCCAGAGCAGTAGTGGATGCTCCACCCCTGGAAGTGTTTAAAGTCAGGCTGCACAGAGCTTTGAGCAAGCTGACTAAGAGAAAGATGTCCCTGGACATGGCAGAGGGATTGAACCAGATGATCTTTAAATATCCCTTCCAACCCAAATTGTTCCACAGTTCTACTTTCTGCTGTGTTTCTGATTTGTTTGCTTTTTAATTACATTAACAAATATATATGGAAGAAAAAAAGCTTTTACAAACTATAAAATTTCATACCTGAGAGGTCTTTAGCAATATCAAAATCTTCATTAATTTCCTCTATAAGTATAAAAAGGAAAAAGTGTATAATCAGCTTGCTTTTTTTTTTAACATCTAATTTTCAAATGTGTGTATTTCATCAAAACACTAAGATCACAATTACAAAATGTATACCTGGCCCTGTGGCTTCATTCACCTCCTTTGGAAGGTCCTCAACAGCTAAGAAAACATTCAATTCAGAGCAATAATGAAATCAAGCCCTCAAGTGATGGAACTTACACACTACACAAAAGAACACAGCTAGCACACAGACATGTTAACCTGCTATTGACAGACACTTTGATGAAGTCCAGGGGAAAAAATACATCTTAAATATTCTTTCCTGTTTCACTAAGTAACTGTTCTATTCATCAGCTAGTTATTTCAAAATTGTACCTTTTCAACAATTGTTGTTAGGATTATGACACAATAACTGAAATTTTAAAACCTCTTCTTGCTCTTTCTAAATACATTCAAGTACTCCCACTTTCATCTTTCACAGCATCAACTCCATCCACTAGACATAGTGAAAACCAACCAAAAATACCTGCAAACCTATAAACTTTAAGTCTTTTTATCTGGATAAACATGCAATTCATTTGTGAGTCCTAATTTCCTCCTTGAAGGACAATGAAGAAATTCTACAATTTAAATTATGGATTCTACAGAAAAAGTAAGTTATTTTTGTTTTCTCTTAATATGGCACTTTTTAATTCATTTTACTGTCCTCTTAAGATTATGATAACAAAGGTGATAGATACAATTTATTTACAGTAGAAAACTTCTTGACTTCCTTCTAAACGAAATGATTGTGGGTTTTTTTCAGTCACCTGTCTGAGATGACTCTCAAAAGAGCTGGTATTTCAAGACAACAAAGCATACAGAACCCAGAGAGAATACTGCAGACAAATAATTTGTAATTGCTTCTACTAATTAGATAAATGCACCAGCAAGAAGTCTGCATCAAAGCAGAGCTAGTACTGACAGACTGTAGATTTTGAATGATCTTACACATTGGTTGCAAGATTATAAGCAGGGCTCATTACAAGAAGCAGGTTGAGTGTCTGTGATTACTGTGGTCCAGCTGTCCATTAAAAGCCTCAGATACCCCACTTTGTGTCACTTGAGACCTTAAAGATGAATCCTCAAGGACGACATATTAAAATAAAGTTTCTAAGTTCATAGTTAAAAATCTGACTTTATAACAATACAGACTGTAATGAACCTTTGCCATAACTGACAATGTCTTGACTGAAGGTCACACAGATTATGTACTTCAATATATATAAACAGCAACATTAAGTTTATGATTTTTATGCTAATTTGCCTAAAATATTTATATATATATATAGGTATATACCTGTATCTTGAGTCTCAGTCTGCTTTTCATGTTTTGGTTCTGAAAGGAAAGAAAAAAACAAAGTTCCTGGGTGGCTGATATGCACAAAGTATCCTAAAAATGTGGTTGTTAAACTGCCAGTTCATTTCTTTCATGATAAATGCACAGTCCTTAAAAAACCTTCCCTAGTTTGGGGGCCTGAATAGATACATGAGCTCTTTCGGGAGCTTGTAGTAGAAATTCTACACTAAAAAAAAAATACCATATGTGTACACATTGCTGAAATTTCAAGACTTTCTACCACACAGATGAAATGTTGAATAATTACAACAATAACTCAATCATTCTGTATAGTTGTTACGATTCTCCTACATTCTTAATCTTTGCATACAGTCAGTCTAATTTTTGTAATTCCAAAGAAGAAATACTTTAAGAATATTCAATATTTAATTTTAGATAATGTCTGAAAATAGAAAAAATGCTATCCATTGTCTGAATTCTCAATATCCACTTACTGAGAATTTTAGAACTAAAAAAGTTCAAATTTCATTCAGTGTTTCAGATAGTTTCATTATCTAACAGTTACTAATCCTCATCTGAAAAAGATTATTTACATAACATTTGAAAAAACCCAAACAAATCCCCCACCTTTATACTATTGCTGTATCTTACATGGTTCTAATGGTCACGTGCTCTCCCTACATTCCTTAGAAAGAAAGTTCTTACAGAATATCCTTAAAAAACCACCCAGAACTCTTTATTTCTAATGAAAATCTCAAACTTGCTTTCTTTCTCTACTTTCATGGCGACAAACCATAGGAAACTCTTCATAAAACTACTGAAAGTTATGTACAATAATTGAGTTCTTGTATTCCAAGTTCTATGATCAATCCATTTACACCCTCCACTGTGGGAACTTATTTCAACTAAAGAATTTTTAGCTTTAGCAATAACCTCAGTGATGTGATTCCATCAATCCTATTAGAGCAGTTCCTGATCTGAATTAAGAACCAAGCCACACAAAGCAAGAGTCACAAAAGAAACTGGACCGCTCTGGCCAACAATCATCTTGCACTGTCTTCAGCTTTGAGAACTCTAGCAAGCACCAGGATTGGGGAAAATATTTCACCACAGAGTCTTGCCAGAAGAGGGGAAACAAATCCAATAGAGATGGGGAAGATGAACTGACTCAAAGCTTATACTTCTGTTGATTTCACAGACAATTGCGCATAAAGGCTTTAATGTGAATCTTCTTGTGGAATTCAACTGCAGTTTTGGAACCCATGCCAAAACCACAAGCTTTACATTTGAGAGAAAGAATTTCAGATCTCCACAATGGCCTCCAACTGTTCTTTGACTTTAGAAAAACTGTGCCAAAATTATTCTTCTCCAAAAACAAGGTAAATCTCTTTCACTTTCAATCCAACTAAAACCATGTCAAAAGTTACAAGAAATATGGGCCTAGAGACATCAGGGATGAAAAATAGGTACAAGTGCTAAAATGGTGTCTAGCACATAAACACAAACACGCCCTGAAACTCCATAGACTGAACTCAGAAGGAAATACCGGTGTCTGACAGAAAGGCAGCCTCATCTGACTGGTCTTTTTCTTCTACACCGCTCCAGGCTGGAGCTCGGAAATGAAATTCCTCTATAAAGCACAAAGGACGCATTGTGCTTTTTCTCACAACCAGAATGCCTCCAAGGTGGAACTTGAAAGCAAGGTAAAATTATGTTGTGAAAAGGCAAACTTTTATCAAGAGAAAAGCAGTTTTCCATGAATTATGTTGAAGTGTGGGAATAATTTGCTGCATAAAGAAGCCTGGCAATTTAATAGCCAAGAATAGTAATTTTTTTGACAGTCACATGCTACCTTAGAATTTTCTTTTGAGAAAAAGGATGCAAGTTTCTATTCTCCTTATCATCCTAATCAGAGGACTGGCAAGAATAAAGAAAGAGTAGGGGGATTTATCTGATACTATTTAAAACTCTCATTGCAGCACAGAGAGGCAACTGCACACGAAACCACTGGCTCCTGAAGCACATGACTGACTCACAAAATACAGTGATTCACTGTTATTGTGCTGGGGTGCCAGAAGAGACTGCAGAATATGAAATGCATTTGGAACTGATTTTAAAAAAAGCTGATGCAATTTACTTCGTAGCCTCCCAGACTGACTTAGTCAAAAAGCAGATATAGATGTCTCTTCACAAGGGCATGGAAGCATTTTCTGTTCGTGTTACCACTACATACGAGGGAGCATGAAAAGGAAAGGTTAAAAGTTGCACTTCCTCATATCTAGGTGTGAGAAGCAAGAGAAGTGATTCTTGATTAGGAACTGATCGTAAAATAACTATCGCCTGGAAAGGCAAGTAAAAAATAAGCCCTGGGAAAAATCCAGAGTCTCTTGCTTTTCTATCCTATTAATGCTGACACATTTTGTCAAGGGCACCATATCTGAGGCAAATAATTATTTTCTGCAGACTGAGAAAGACACAGGCTAAGGGCTAAATACACCTTTGGGCCACTGAAAGTCTTTCAATGGAATTTTGACTTCCATCCCAAAGTTGGATGTTGGAATTTACCTCCTGATAACAAAGAATGAACCTCAAGGTTTTCTGTTGCAAGTATTTGGAAGTTAAGAAACCCTGTCCTTTGCTCAGGTTACACAAACAAGGGAAATAAACAAGAGTGCCTTAAAGATATGTTTAACTATTCTGAAGTATGGTAGTCTCCAGAAGGATATCACAGGAGGAGTCACAACCACACACCTTTGTTTCAAGGCTGTGACTGCTATTCTTCTCGTTTACTTTGGTCTCAGTAATCATTAGCAAATCATCAACCAAATCAAACTAAAAAAGAGTAATTCCCAAAGAACTGGTAGTGGCAGATACTGAGCTAAACAGATGCAATAAACCACAGCTGACCTGGCCAGGGTTTCACAATGAAAAGGGCATGCAAAGCCTTCGATGTTCTTACTCCACATATGCACACAGTATGGCAAAGAGGACTGATATGAGAATATAATGCGTATGCATACTCTACACGTGGACCAGTGTTAAAAGATTGATTGATTGATCAATTACAAACACAGGGGGTTTGACCAGACAACAACCCAAAACCTTAACTGAGAACTTGCAAAGTAATGTGACAACACAGGAAATTTTAAAACTAAGTAATTCCACTTGCATATTAATGAAACATTTTGATACTGTAATTTCACTAAATATAGTTGTCATACCTTGGTCTTCACTATAATCTTCATGAACTCTATCCTCTGCTTAAAGAAAAAGCATATTAGTAGGAAAATTCATTTAATTTTAAGACAATAAAGACACACAAATAATACAATACAGCGTCAAGTTTATTCAGATCAAAAAAATATTTCAAACTATAGCAGTTCATACTGTAATAAAGTTAGTAAGAGTGCAAAGGTGAAGATTTCTAAAAGATCTTGTAAAAAAACCTGATTGATTCTTGGGCATCAAAAGATAGGCTTAAAAAAGAAAGCAATTATCAGCAGGTTTCTCATACAGTTCATTAAGCCATCTAAAAATTACCCATAGTTTGGAATCAAAATATTTATAAATCATTTCTATATACAGCTAACTTCTACAGTGTAATTTTGGCATCTACTTGCTACGGCTTACTTGCTCTTAAAAAAATTTAGAGATACTACTTTCTTCTTGACATCACACTAACAGCAACATCTCTGGCATGTTTACATATTTTTTTATCCACAGGAGCACTTCTATACAATTTAAAATACCAATATCCATTCTCCTGGAAATTCAACCCTCAAAATATTATTCTGCCCATTTGGCTGACATTACAGAGAAGCAGTACTCATGTAGGTTTTAGTATCATTTCCTTAAAAAGTTATTATGTCTACATTTTCAATTTACATTCTGAAAAAATACTATCTAGGAGTGCCAAAGTCTTGGGTGTTGTGTGTTTTTGTGGTATGTTTTGGTTTTTTGTTTGTCTGCGGGGGGTTTTTTGTGTGTGTGATTGCCTTAGTTTATGGCCAAAATTCAGTGAACCTTTCATAAAAAGAAAGATGACTTTGGGCTGTACCTGTGTAATGTTCCATAGCATCTTCCGGCATTACCTCAGAGTCACCTTAAATAGAAATATTTAATATTTTATATTCCAACTGAATTTTCATGCAACAGCTAAATAACACAAGAGAACTTAGAAAGGTCTCATATTTAGCTCAAAAATAACAGAAATAATCATACTGACTTACTACAGTGTTTTATCTGTAAGTGACTGCAGAATTATAAAACACATCCAGGAACTATAACCATAAAACATACAGTACAATAAGTTTGTGCATATTTTTATTTAGGCTTAAAGTTACAAATACAAGTAGGTGTTGGATAATCAATCCATTGATTAGACTGGGAAACTCCTGACAGAACAAAGTATTTATGTAAGTATTTGTAGATTGAATTCATGGAGCGTTATGGTCACAAATGTAATGGTAACATAGTGGCCTAAAAATCAGGCTTACTTGAAACTATCTAAAAACTGTTGGAAAATAAAACTGTGATGAAACAGTCAATATGACACACTACTTTGTAGCACATTTTAAAAAGCGTGATTATATTACCATTCAAAGTAATGAAAATTTACAAACCTGGAGTGTCTGGATCACTTACTCTCTCTTCCAAATCTGCAACATACTCATCTAAAGCTGTAAATTAAATATTAACAAATAAATATCTTGAAATTAAAAATACAAAATATGTTTAATAATTCATTGTTTTAACTTGTATCCATAATCAGTCTTTCAATGGCTAAATGTAGCTCCTTAGTTGAAAAATGAAAAGCTAAAACTTTATAAACTGACACTTGCAACTTGACACATGACAATCTAATGGAAAGTGCTGGGCCACTCTCTCTTCCAGCCTTCTGCTATACTCTGCAGCAAAACTAGAGAAACGAGAGCCATTAGTCTCCATCGATATTTTTTAGTAATTTTTCTAAAATGAATAAAAAATGCAAACGTCCTCTTTTTCAATCATGTAAAGTAGCTTCTTTTACTAATGTGCAGGAGGCTCACTTGGTGATGGATCTATAGAAGACAAGATATGAACCAGAAATCGACCTTGCAAAACATGTACTTCACTTCTGGCATCTCAGATTTAGAGCAATTTACTTCCTTTCATTACCTAGCTAAATTTGGGGATTATTTTCCTCTGTAACTACAATTCTTTTCAATGTTGCTAATATACTCACTATGACACAACTGAGAAAACAGAGTACTGAAGATACAGTAACTTATCCTTTTACTTTTGAAGTATAATAGCTTGGATTCTAAACCAGTAATCTCCCACATCATTTGGAATACACAGTTTTAGCTGCATTAAACAAATAAAACTATTTTTCTGTCACATCTGTGACATCAAACACAATTGCAAGGTCCAGAGCTAACATGGAATCAAACATAAGAAACCTGGTCCAAACATAAATCAATTTTTAATGTAAATGCGAGAGACTGTCCATACTATAAACAAACACTGTTAGAATCCTGAAGAAAATACTTATCAGACAGCAGAGAAACTGCAATATCCACTTAATGCTTCTTCATAATGGGAAAGATGAGCTAATGCCATTGTACATGATATCAAGCATAACATGAAGATTACTATAAGGTAATTGGATTAGTCCAAGCCAAATTTCAAAAAGCTTTCAAGATGCATTAAGGTGTGCAGAAAGACAGAACAAGGACAGTTCAGAATTATGCCCTTGGTGTTGACTCACTCTCTGATAATAGAGGCAGCCACAAAGAAACAGTCCTGAAGGAAAGGTACAAACAACTGGATGCTCCTAATGCCAAGAAAAATAGTCTAGAAGAACCTTAGTATTATAGACTGTACAAAGACAATATAAGCAATGAATCTCATTCTCACTTTCTTAGACTGTAAAACCACAGATCACTCGCCTACCAAGTCCCCAGTCATACACAACAGCCAGAAACACATAGTAAATACAAAGTTTTTGCACCAATGAAAGCAAAGTTTCCATACCTGTCACCTGTTATTGGTAATAAAAGATTTTCAATAGCAAGTATGATACAGTCATCCCAAAGTAAAATTCTCCAAGAGAGTTACAACTAGTTATTGGGGAAAAAAAAAAAAAAATTCAAAATTATATATTCCTTAACCAGTCTAACCTTTTCTATTTTTCTTTCTCATATAATTTGTTATATTGAGGCAGAAAACCATTATTATTGAGTATGGAAACACAAAATGATACCTGGAATTTCATATGGTTCAGATTCCACTGCTCCAACATCATCCACCATAGGATCAGCATCTGAGAAATAAATATGTTTGCACAAATTATAACATTTTTAAATCAACAAACAACACCACAAACCCTCTAACAGATATTATGTAGGAACAGTCATATTTCTAAGCTGAAATTCTAAGCCAATTTCTCCTAATGGCAGCAAGATATGCATAGAGACTGAAAAAAGTACTACTTTATTTATATACAATACTGAGAACGTGCATATATGAACAAACTCTGTAAACATTTCCTCAAAATAAGAGGACTCTCCCCAGAAATTTCTGAATAAATTAGAGGAAAGGAGAATATATTCACTTTGCCTTCTTAACTGCAAAGATTTAAAGTAAATGGAATTTGAATTTCTCCTCTAGTCTCCTACGTTGACTTGTGCAGTGGATGAATAAGAGAGATACAGAAACAAGGAGGTATAACAGACCCAGACTGAAGAGCTACTTTGGTTGTGAAGAAAGAATCTCAGTGCACTTCCAGCAAGCAAAACTTTTAGATGACATTCATTACATGGGTTTTTTCAGAAGGTATCAAGAGGTATTTAAGAGGCAGGTAAAATTTTCAGTAGTACGAGTAAAAAGCATTTAGAAAAATTTCCCCCAGCTGGATTTAGATCATATGATTCTGCTTTAATATTTTCACTGCAGTTTTTATCATCCAGTCAATGCCCCAAGGTGACAAGATCTGAGCATCTTCTTTATACAATGTCTTCATCTCTGCAGGACTTAAATGCATAACATTCTCTTACAGAGCCATATTTCAATGAAAGAAGAATGAGAATAAAGTCTAGAAGACTATGTTAATAAACTTTAAAATTGAATTTAGTAAACCAAAAGGTCCAGAAGCAGACTCCATACAGGTATTACCGGTAGGAGATGAACAGATTGAGAGCAGCCATGCCAAGAAGCACTTGGGGGCGCTGGTAGATGACAGACTGGATATGGAACACCTCTCCAGAGGTGTGGGAAAAGGCTGAGAACTGGGGTTCAGCCTGGAGAACAAAACGTTCTAGGGTGACCTAATTGCAGCTTTTCAGTATCTTAAGGGGCCTACAAAGGAGCTGAAGATGGACTTTTTACAAGGGCCATAGTGATAAGGCAAGGGGTTTTGGCTTTAAACTGAAAGGGGGCAAGTTTAGACTGGATATAAAGAAAAAATTCTTCACTGTGAGGGTGGTGAGGCACTGGAACAGGTTGCCCAGAGAAGCTGTGGATGCCTCACCCCTGCCAGTGTTCAAGGCCAGTCTGGACAGGGCTTTGAGTAACCTGGTCTAGTGAAAGGTGTCTTTCATGGCAGAAGGGTTGGAACTAGGTAATGTTTAAAGCCCCTTTCAACCAAAACCATTCTGTATGATGATATTCATCCCTCTATTGGGGAGAGATATGCATATTTGGAGCACAGATAAATTTTGTTGAAAGCTGATAGAATAGTAATTAATAATATATGGTTACCTGGATGCCAAAACACATAGCATTAAAATACCCCGTTTTGACTTAAAATATATTTATTTGCTAAATGCTGTAGTTGACACTCGATAAGGCTCTATTTTAAGTAGAAATTACAAGTCCAGGTTTTAATGAGACAAATTTTCATTTCTCTGGGTTGGGTTTTCTTTTGAAAGTTTATTTTTAAATGTATTTAGTCATTCAGATACCTTTCTGAACTGAGTCTCGTGTCTCATATGCTTCTGGTATTTCATTCTCAAATTCTCTGAGCGTGTCATCTGCTGCTGGAGCTTCAAAAGTTTCTCCATGTATTTCTTCCTTTACTTGCCACTGGTCACTTACACTTTCATCTACATCTTCATGTCTCTCTCCTAATCAATAATGCAGATTGTTAGCGAACACATTTTCTTCGGTATACTCTACTACCAGCAAATATTCAGTCTTCAGTATACCCTTGGTGTTTTCCAGCTAGTCTCCAAAGGGAATGGGGAGTGACAGACAACTTATCTACACAGTCCAGCATTATAAACCAAACTTGCCAAGATCTTCTTTGCTCACAGTAAAGGCCATCTCTGCTCTATCCATTCTTGCCCTCTACACAGTATTTTGAGGAACTTTTTGTTAAATGACTGATTTGAGCTACTGCTGCCAAACAAGTCTACATAAGAAGCCACAGTTTTAGGATTTGGTGACTGAACTTTTCAAATTTTCTTGAAAATGACAAATGAGCTGATTTGAATGTTTTGTGCAGGCAAAAGTACTTCAAGTGCATACCAAAACCAGACTCTCTTATTCCTCGAGCCTGTGGAAGTATTTATAAACTCTTCAGTGATTTCTAAGTGTTAGTGCATTACCAGGCTGGGAATGGAGAGCTTCATGAAGAACAGACTGAATTTCCTCTTCCAATTCTACGTCAGCAGTCTTGTGCTCTAAAAGGATTATAAATTGCAGTGAAGGTAAGTGCAAAAGGCAAAATCTAAACATTAACTCAAAGCTTGCAGTTTTTAGTAGGCTCCATAATGTTCTTAATCCCTTTCACAAAGTACCCTAGAGACTGGTGAACCTCTGCAACTCACACAATTAGAAAAACAATTTAGTCTTGCATACTCTCCAATATAGAAAGTATTGCAACAATCACATCAGATTCATTTATCTGAAGATGAATTGGAAGAAATTATCTACATTGCATTTTTTGCACATGTATTTTTTCCAGGGGTATTAACAACTTCAGGTAACTATTCAAACCAAGAACTCTCTTCTATGAAATTAATTTACTAACACTTTCATCCATTATGTTCCTAGAATTTAAGCAGCAGCATTAGCAAGTCATATTTGACAACAAAATGTGAGTTGCAGAAATAGGGTCTTTCCGACTTCATAAACAGGGAAAATAGAAACTAACATTACAATAGCAATTCCACTATGAATTGCCAGGAGAAATCACAAACTGGTTTCATGGACAAGTGATTGGCATTTAACACACCAGCCCAGGACATAACAGGAATTTGTATGAAGCGTTGTCTTCATATAAATGTCCTGAAATTAACATTGAGAAACTCTAGAACAACACATTGGACAAAAAAAGCTCTAAACCAGATAACAGCTGCATTTTCAATAAGAATCCAAAATGGTACCAGTTATGAAAAACAACCCCACAAAAACAAAAACCACACACACACATACAAAAAACCCAAACCCAAACCAAACCAGGAAACCATATCTTAACTTGACATATATTATAAACAATAGCTTAAAAAAAGTAATGCAAGTCTTTTAAAGCAAAACCTATATTGCATAGATTCCACTGGCCATATGCCCTGTATTTGTAGGTTTATGTATTAGGTGCACATAAACACCACATAGGGTAAACCTCTTCAATAATCAGGAAAAAACATGTACTCTCTGAATAACAGTAATGCAAATCACATATGTGAAATGTGACATGTAAAACCTTTTTCCTTGAATTCCTCTTAATTCTAATATGTTCTACTAATAGCATAGGGCTTCATAAATATTTTAATTCTTTTTTAACAGTAGGAGCTCCATTTATTGTATTTATTCTATACTAGTGGTTTTAGTGGAAAAGTGAGTACTTTATTATCTTATTAAGTTGGTTGTGAACGGGGTTTTGTTTGTTTTTCTCATGGTGAAGAATCTGCTGTTATTCTGGTTGGATATACAGTTGGAAATGTATCCAAACCTCAACCGTACATCACCAGAAAGTGCACACCATCTGATGTGATACAGCTACAATGGTAACCACGAAGTTTTACACTTTTCATGTATCACTTTTTAGTAATTTATACAAAGTTGTAAACAGTGATTCCTGTTAAATAAACTTCAGTAGACAAGCAACACAAAACCTATAAAAGGGTTTGCATGTTCATGACACAGAATTGTAGTTCAAATGAAGCATCATGTCTTGTTTCGCCTATGATTCACGAAAGGTCTTACCTGATTCAACATAGGACTTTTCAGCAGGCTGGACAGTCTCCTCAGATTCTGGTGATGCTGGCTGTGCTGGGACAGATCTTTCCTTAAGGCCTGCATTTTTCAGTTATAAAGTTAACTTTATGCCCTTTTTAAACTGATTCAGTTATAAACTAAGAAACTTCTTTCAATTAAATTAACTGACGTTACACTCTCCAAAAATGCATTCAAACAATGACAACTACAGGGCTGTCATAACATACAGTGATATATACAGACTAAAGCGTATTCAGATAGTAAACAAAGATGTCTGGAAGACAAACATACAATGAGGAGGAAAAAAGGAACAGAAATTTAAGCACTTGCCTTTATTTCAAAGTAACTGAACAAATGACTATGGTATTCTCAACATCTATTCAGTATCCAGTAAAAAAATAGGCAGCAAATTTTTCTCTCCATTTTCAATTTGGGCAAAAAGTGCTTCATATGATCAATTTTATACGTTCTATGAAGAACTAATTTGAACTTTATGAAAAGATGCACAGAATGAGAAGGGGTATTTTAAATTCCTATGTTACATCTTAGAAGACCTGATTAAGATTCGTTTGTTTCGACAACTAAATGAGTATAGAAAAAGTATGACTGATGGAATTTTACCCCGAAGATCCTATCTATACCACGGAGTCTTTCTAGATCAAAACACAATGAAAAGAAAGCAATCAATAAATGCAATGATCAACACCATCATCATGGCTGGAGATAAAGATACAGCTGTGATAGATCATGCCACATCTTAAGACTCCATATGCTCAAGAATGTGTTGGTATTAGACTAATTCTCCTCTCAACCCTCCTTTAGGAAGGTTCAAGTAAGACTTATAGAGGAGGTTCAGACTGGGTATAAGAAAAAACTTACACAACCACACTGCCCCACCACAAGGGCAGTGAAATCAGTGGAAAAGACTGTAGAGAGGTTGTGCATTCCCATCCTTGGAGGTTTTAAAGACCACACTGGATAACAGGCAGAGCAACCTGATCATTCCTCCCTAATGACCCTGTTTTGAGCAGGATGTTGGAATAAGGATCTCCCGAAGTCCCTTCTAAACAGCATTTGCCTATAATCCTACATCCAAGGTCAATTAAGAAAAGACTCCCTTCTCAACACACATACACACACTGCCCAAAGCAAACTAGTTTTTCAACAGCTGTATACACAGAAATCAATAGAAAAGATAGTATGTGACAAAGCAGAGGCTAAACTATAATGAACACTCCTGTAGTACTAGTAATCTTGTAAAAGCAACTCTTAAGTGGAATAAATATTATATTTCAAGTAAGTACAATAAAAAAAATAATAATAATTACCACATTTCTATTGGAGTCAAATATATCTCAATACAAACTGGACTAGTATGTCAAACCAAATTTGTGTAGACTAGAGAGATGTTACTATTCTATGCATTGGGAGAAAAATGTATTTATTTCAAGTAATGGTTACAGGATAACAGAATTAAGTCTACCTTTTTATATTATTTAAATTTAAATTACTTAAAGATAAGTAGTTAGGCTGTATCCAAAAGTACTTTAACTAAGAGTCCACCACTTTAGAGTCAAAAGCTAGAAGAAAAATACCAAATTTACACTTGGCTTTTGGCCAATTTTCTTCTGTCATTAAAAAAACAGCCACCTCTAATATTAAAAATATTATTAAGACATTCATCTTTTGCTGCAGGAATATTAATGGCTACAAGGGTAAGAAGTTACTTCCTTCTACAACCAACTTAGGATGGAGATAAAACCAGTAAGTCATATTAGCCACTCTCTCACACTTCAGAATCCATAAGCATGGAAACAGCCACCTTGCTTTCATAAGCACAGTTCGGTTCCCTTACACATACACTGCTTTAAGCAAGTCTTCGTATCCTCAGTAACCCACATGTCCATTTCCAGACAACCACTTACTCTGCTTCATGAACAATAAATTAATTCAAAGCATTTCAAAAGACAGCCAATATTCCACACTCAACAAGCACTATGGGAATTTAACAGGAAAGAAGGAACCAGCAAGAGTGTCTTTGTTTCACTTGCACATTTCTCAACTTGACCTTAAAGCCTTTTATACACATCTATCATCTTTATCACTGATTTCTATTCAATCCTGCCAAGTATGTAATATATTACATAATTTACTTTTTGTAAGATATTATTTTCTCTCTCCTGTTTATTAAAATTACGTTGCACTTTGCTTTTACTTGTCTGGTGCATTTTTTGAGCTTACATGGTAACTTGCTGCATTAAGTTTAATGACAGTAGTATTTCATAGAGATATACAACAACACAACAGATCTCTGGGGCAAAAATACTTTATTTTGTGGCTATCTGTATAGCCTGGAGTGCTGCTCAAATAAAATTTTCTTTGGAAAGAAAAAAAAAATAAAACAACCCAACTTTTTCAGAACCAGATAAACTTTGGGTCATAGATACAATAATATGTTAATCAGAACAGCAATTAATTTCAAATTTCACTCCCACACAGTTACAAGTTCTGTCACATTATGGGAGAAAATAAAAAGTGATGTGGACTATACTATTGTGCCACCATCCTTGAGAAGTGTGATTCGAATGCTCCTCTGGTCAAATACACATCTTAACACTTACCAGAGCAAAGCTGAATAAATACATCTATCATCAACAAAATCTAATGGAGAATGTTCATTATGCAAGTGCATTTATTAGATCTTCATTCTCTCATATTTATTACTAAGCACTATAATGTTCACAATGCACATCTCTTCCCTCTCTCTTCATGCATTTATAAATATTTAGAAAATACCTCAGTATATCATCTCTGTTAATTATCACAGCCACAATCTTAAGCTACTGTACTGTTTTCTATAGCTTTAATTTGAACTATTTTTCATAACTATTTGAAAAATGTTTCACTTTCTCTAAAAAAAAAAAACTCAAAAAATCCAATCATCTTTAACTTTATTATCACATCTTATAACTCTAGGGATCAAAGTATGTTGCAGACATATGTATGGAACAGCTGAGATAAGTGTATTGCTAACTGTTATATGTGAAATTTTAGAGAAACCACAAACAGAATTAACCTTCAGGACTTCAATCTTACATTACCATCCACATGCATATATATGCACTCATTGTCAATTGCACTCCTTAGTTTTGTTTTCTTGAAACTAATGCTGCAGTACATCAAGAATAAATCTTAAACTCCCATTACAAATTTTGTTCTGATATATACTTGCTTTCAAATTTATTTAGAAACTATTTATATCTAAATAAAGTTGAAAGCAACCATAGATTCAATAATATTGTGAAATCTCTTTAATATCTCTGCAGAAATGTTTTGCAACTTTATTTATTCAAATGAGACTGCTGGATAAATCCTTCCTTGATACTAAAAATACAGAAGCTGTAAGAGCAAACTAACATAAGATATTGCTTATAGAAGCAGCATGCACTTGAAAAGTGTTGAAGAAAATAATAGTTGCAAAAATACATAAGCTATTCCCTAAACATGTTCAACCAGTATAGAGTAGTTGTAGCATGCCACATTGTAAATGTAATTGGAATACAACAATATTTATCAATGATGAAACAGGTGGCCTAATCTTCAGCAGTATTCATTACCAAAAGGTTGGCAAACTTAGGAAAAAGTCAGGACACAGTTAAATAAAGAGTGATCATGAATCAAGCTTTCCAACCCAAATATAGCTAAATAAAATAATTAAATAAATAGAGAATGGAAGAAAAGCAGAAACATATTGTCATGGGATCAACAGACAAAACGTTGGAACATTTTGGTTGAGTACACCCTGGGGTCTCATGAACAAGTGCAACACTCAAGTTGGTTTGACTATTTGTGTATAAAATAGTTTTCTCAGGAAAAAAAGTTTCCTCAGGGAAAAAGTTTGGCAGAGAGTAAGTTACATTTATTTGCTTAGTTCCTATGACACTACAGTCCATTAATGCTCCTCTTGGTTGTTTCTGTGAAATAGAAATATTTTATGTGTGTTTCCCCAATATGTGTCCAGATAAGCCTGTTAATATTGCTTTTAAACTTGCATTTCATATAGAACACTAGACTTTCATCTCCACATCAAGCAATTACAAGTAAACAAGGAAGGAAAAAAACCAAACACAATCAAAAAAACCTAAACCCATAATTAGAGTAGGCTTGAAGTAACCGGCATCTGTTTGACATTTGAATGTTTTCAATACACATTGGTAGCCAGGCACATTAACATATGTACATACTTGAGTTTCACAGCAGATGTTTCTGCTTTGTGTTCACAATCCCAGTATACACTGAAAACAGTTAAAAAAAAATACTATATATAGCCTTTGTTCACACTTATTTCCAGAAAACATTATTTTCTTATTGCCATATTTACCACATTCATATAAATATGCTGAATTTTGCATTCTTGAGGTCTGTTCCTCATTAGGAGAATGAGGTCTGTTTATTTCTTTTCTTTCTTGTCTTCCTTGGATTGGTTTTTAAGTATCTTTTTTATTTCTTTGTCTTTTCCCACCTGAACAGTGCCATCCTTTTCACTGGCTGACTTTTTTGTAGTCTCCTTGGATTTTACACTTTTGTCTAGGCCTTTTTCCTTTCCTCTGTCTCTTGTAGCCTTGTCAGAATCTTTCTTTGATTTATTCGTATCAGCAGCTTTCTTGTCCTTTCGATCAGCAGCATCTTTTCCTTTCCTGGTTTTCTTTTTTTCTTCTTCACTTTCCTCCTTCTTGGATTCCTGTTTCTCCCTTAATTTCTTGAGTGATTCTTTAATAGCTTCTTTTACTTTTTATTTTTTCATTTAAAAAAGAGGAAATGTTCAATAAGAGAACCATTCTTAGGCCACAAAACATCTCATGAACAACCATGTAAAAGCGTTGATCAAATTATTATTTAATGTTTGTTAGATGTAAACTTGTATAATTAACTTCTAAGCTTTAAGCAATTTAAACAAATTAGTTTTGACTTTAAGCAACATCTCACACCATGCAGCCAGCAAATAACCTTGGCTTATACTGCAGCTGCATCCAAATGAAGTGTTCATCTAGAGAAAACCATGCCTCTATTATCTTACTGCTAAGTTCTGCAGAATGCTAAAACCACTTTTGTCTGAGCATGAAAATCACAATAAACTCTGAACCATTGACAACAGCGTAACAGTTGTAAAAGTTATAGTTAAAGCATTATAACACAAATTTATAATAAAATGTTTTACTGATATTACTACCTTGTATTAAGCAAAGACTTAAAAAAGATAACTGAAGTAGGTATTGAGAAGTACAAGTGAGAAGAAATAGCAATGTCCCGATGAATTAAATCAAGTCCAAAAAGTTAACTGGGTTTGACTAAACTCAGTGAAATCAAAGCAATAATTGTAAATTGGTTCTTACAACTTTGCTTTTCAGTTATCAGTAACATTTTTTCTTTGTTTCACTTTTGAAGTTGTCTCTTGTGCTTCTTTTCTCTATTTCAGTTCACATTTGGCTGTGACAGGGTATCCAGATAATATGTCGTAAGAACTGTCAGAACAGAATTCTTGAAATTTATGTTCAATATGTTTAACGTTCAATATTTACTTCCATTTTGCTGTAGTTTTGAAAACATTTGTCAGTACCAGCAGAATTCTCCAGAATAAGGAATTTTTAAATCAAAAAAATTTAGAGATTTTTCAGTTAAATCTGTATGCAATATTTGCATTTAATTTTAAAATTAATACTCCTTCATTATTAAGGAAGTGATAATGACTTTTACATATAAACAGCTCTATTTTTATTCAGACTTTTGAGAGAAACTGCAGTTTGTTGAGGCAAAAATGCAGGTCTGCCTCTAGCTCCTGTGTAACGTTTCTGTGGAGTGAATAATTCAATTACATAGCTCAGTCTAAAAGGAGCGACATCACATTTCCTTCCAAATGGCTTTTGACTTAAAACATTTGAAATACAACATGCCATTTCTTTATTCTCATATTAAACATTGAAAAATAATCCAAAACTCAGGAAAGAATTGCTAAGTGACATTTATTACATTCTCGGAAACACGCAGTTTGCAACCAAGTTATATCAAGTGCAATGTGAAACAAATCCTAAAAATTTCAACTTGATGCAAGATCCTGAGAAAAGTCACATGAAACGAGCAGAGAGCTTTCCTGAGCAAATATGCTTTTTTCTCATGAAGGTTTGTATGGTAAACAGCATGCATTTTTCATATACTGCTAGAAAAATACACCTTGAAGTCAATGTGTCTTTAATGCAACATAGAGGCTTGTAGTTTACATGGCTCCATGCTGCCTGGAGATAACTGAGCAGATATAAAAAGCTAAGTACCTGAATTACATCTGGTACTTTGGTGTTTGCTGAGGCTAATTAGCTTTTTTTGTCTTCAACACATTTAGACCATTATGACCTGTTCATACAGCAATGTAATTATAAATAAATATATGGCATAAATTGGTTGCAAGCTATCCTCCATTAAGCTTTTAGAAAATGTTGCAATCAATCCTGCAAATAACATTAAAGGGGAAGTTATTGAACTTTGCCTAAACTTCTCCTCCCACAGGAAAAAAAAATACAAGAAATTATTAAAGTAAGCCTTAGAAGAATTAAGGCATTTGAGTCCAATTACAATATAGTAATAGTATCATGAATTCATGGAAGATAACTAGAAGAGGATTCCACGTGGAGCAAAATCTTACTAAAAAACATGCAGAATATCAAGTTATCATAAACTACTTACAATTCAAACAAGACATGTTGTAAAAAAATCCAAACGAAATATAATCTCTAGTTAGCAAAGCACTCGCACTGCCACTAAATTACAATCAGTAGTAAAAAAAAATAACAAAAAATTGCAAGAACAATAGTTTGCTGCACCATTAGACAATATTTAGCCAACACAGCTGGTATTAGTAACCATTATTATAACCCAGACCTGGTATTTGTAATGCACATGCATTTCATACATCATTATCTGCATAAAGTTCGGCATGAAAAAGAACATTAAAAATACCTTTGAGCTTAGTTTTTTTCTTGGCTACCCCTCCTGGCTCCTCACCTAATTTGTTGCAAAATGGAAATAGGTTATGAACATATTTGTGATGTTTAACAAACTTGACATGAAATTTCCCAACCTGCCATGTTATGTAAAAAGTTCACTTTACATAGCACACTGCAACGTTGTGGAAAAATACAAAATATTAACTGATTAAGAAGACAGCAACTTCAGTTGCAGGACCATCAAAAGTACTGATATGAAAGACTAAGGAATCAAAGAAAAGTACCACAATTACCAGATGCATGCTACTTGTGAAGCTTCTTAACTTGGAGATCGCTCAGTTCTCTCCAGACAAGTGCTGCCACCTAATTATGACCAACACTCCCTCTGATTTCTCTGCAAAGTACTTGTCAGTTCCCTCTCAAACACACTAATTCTATGTTTCTATAAAATTTTATAAATATTTTATAAACATATTAACTCAAAAGGTCTTCAAGTACATAGATATTGCAGAGTATATAAACTGACTGTTTTCTTACAATAAATTACAACATATGTTTCTTTATGCAATGGAGAAGAAATGTTTCAGCAAAGGTATTGCTCAGATCCAAAAACCAGCTGCCATTTCATTTCAGTTAAAATACTTACTGCATTACTTCAGACTACTTAAGACTGTTAAGATTCTTATTAAAAAAAATAAACCTGATTCTCCAAAATCAGGTGCTGTCTTCTTTTCCCATTGTAGCTAACAAACTGAGGGCATTCAGCATCTTGATTGTGTTTTATACCCAGTACCACAAGAGGCATAAAGCAAAAGCCTTTCCAAAAATATAAATAATAATTAGCTTCATCTTTTAATACCATTAAAAGAAACTGGATTATCACTATCATGATGCTGTGGATTAAGACTTAAACTCCACAAACACAGCAATTTTAACCACAAAAATCACTTAAGTTGCTCCCTAAAAGCCAACTATAAAGCAAAGAAAAGCTGAAAAGATACAGTAACTACGTATTTTTAAGCTCATACATAATCTTATTAAACCAGAAGAGATATTCCCATGTCTCAACATTAGGCTTCTCATTCAGACAGACAAAACACCTACACTGAACATCTGCACCTTGAGTTTAGGTTTACAGAAAACACTATCTACCCAAACTGTGTCGTTATATATCAACTCTTATTCTGAAAAAAACCAAACAATACTCTAATAGCCTACACTAAAAAAATAAAACCATAAATTTAAAGAATGCAGCCTATAAAGTCATTGTAGTCACTTTGCATCTAATTTCTACACTACACGTTTTCAAAATACCAAGCATTGACATTATGGCCAAAATTGTTTTTAAAAGGGTTAGTCAAGTAAAAATATAGTTTTTAGATTCATTTCCTTACAAACTCATACCTGGGATATGAGTCTTTTCAAGCTCTTCCCTCATAGATTATGGCCATTGCTGAAGTCCAGAGCTCTAACTTCACTAAAATCATTATTCAGTCTTACTAGTTCTAAGCAGTGCATGGAAGAATAAGTTATCAATTTTTTCATATAAAAAAAAAATAGAGTCTAACGCTCTTTTATTACAACATCAATGAAAATATAAACAATAAAAGGCACTCAGCAAAGTTGCACAAAGCCATATTTAAATTTCCAGCTCCCCCCCCTTTTCAAATTAAAAGCTAACATTACTGGATATTTTAAGATACTCTTAAAAGCATGTGTTGACAAGGAAAACTGCAAAATTTTACAAGGATCAGTATACATGAACACTATCATACAAATATTTCAAAATATTTTAAAATAAACATCTATGCACTATGTTGAAAGATTACAAAATACCTTGTTCACTGATTACTGTTATTTCACTTGTTAAATATTCAGACAAGCAGTAATTTTGTTTCAATCTGCTTTTATGTAATGAATAGCACTAAGGTTCTCAGCAAATTACCAATTAATGACATAATTACATAAGTCATGTAAATTTTAACATATTCTTAATAGACCTGTTTACAAGAAAAGTATGTAAAATAATATATTTTAAAATGTCACTATTATGCAATAACCACAAGACAGAAATCCTGCTGCATCTTGATTTCCACCTGGACATAATCCCTGCAAGGGGAAATCCCTACACAGGAAAGTCTCATTTGTCAGCCTCAATTAGCCTGAAGCAAGATGGGTGCAAACCACCTGATTTTTCAAGATAGCAATGCCCAGAGCATGTGACAAAATCTGGCACCTAAGGGAATTCATGGCAAAGATTAAGGCTCTTACAGCCTGGGGGCACACAAACCAATGTTCAGAATTTTATAAATCATGTAGTTGAACTTGTGGACGCTTACTCTAAGGTCCACTTCAAGCGGCTTCACACTTGCTCTGAGCTAGTTTTAAAGTTCCTTCTTTTTTCCACTCAATCCCACATTATAAATGTCCAATGCTGGCAATACAAGAAAAAAATATACAATTTATAACATCAAATGTCAGAAATGTCAGAAACATAATGTCAGAAATGGCTACTACTGGAGTCAGTTAATTTAAAAGTTGAGATCAAAATTAACACAGGTGGATAAGTTTACAATATTTTCTAAATAACTGCTTTAAATAGTCATTCTAAAAAATACTCCTGTCAAAGTGGCTATTTTCACATAATGCTTAAAGGTGGTCAACTTGCTGTCTTAACTGGTTCTTTGAAGCTTAGGAACATTAGAAAGCATTCTTATTCTGCAACAAAGTCCAGTCATTACCCCTATTTTTCCCCATAAAAACCTTCAAAAACATTCTCCACAAACAACCCCCAAGTGAGAGCACAGATTTAGAACTTAAGCATCAAAAGAAAAAAATATAAATACTATTTTTATTCAGAAATATAAGCATTGCAAAACAAAAATAATAGGTTAAAAGCACTGGTTTTGAGCAGTTTCCTGGATGCTGACAGATAACATTCTCATATTTAACAATATATTGAGCAACCTGGTATGCAAATACTATTTATTCACTTAATAAACCTGAGAACTTTAATAGCCTTGCTAGACAAAAGGCTTTGCGCCATGTGAAAAAATTCCTGTAAGTCAATCTCTCCACAACATCTACCTGCATAAACACTTCTAATCTGCAGCACCATGAAACAAATGTAAACTAATTAAGGTGCATTATACACTTAGATGTGAAAAAGGGAGAGGCTACTTTGCATTTACCCTAGAAAGCACATGGGCCAGGTTAGCACTAAGCAGCTGACAGGCAGCACTTGCTACCCTTCTGCAAATTGTTCAAAGCCTGGATAACAGAATATAAAGTGCCAAGCTTTAAACATTAGGGCTTGTGTTCAGACTCTTGCCTTAAATTATGATGTTCCATCAACAACCTCCTTAACCACACAGAAAATTTGCAAAAGATGTTAAAATTGCAGTACTGAAAGAAGAAATACCCATCTGTAAGCCAAAAATCATTATTAACATTTTTTCTCTCCTTTTTATTTCCCTTCTCCAGAAAAACTTCAAGTCAGAAAAATTTGATTGTTTGCATATCCCCCTGCACACAGTTATTACTATGATTGTGCATTTATAATAACCTTGTATATCTAACATAGCATATCTGCTAAACAAAATTACCAACAGAAAGCTAGCACTCACTTACCTTAAACTGAGCTCAGAGCACTTGTCTTACCACAGCCTGTAACTCTCCCAAGTGCAAGAGTTTTAATTCATATAACTAGCATAAAAACCCCTCAAACAACAAAATACCAAACTTCAGTACATTGTCCATACGTTGCTTTAATATCTCTTGCTTATTTATCTGCCTAATGTCAGAAGAAAAATCCACATCAGATACACTTGACAGAAAGCATTTTTGTTTCCTGAAGTCACAGATGCCTATGCTGCATCCTATACAAGCAGATATAAGAAACCAATAAGGAAATCTTGCCTTTATTAGCCTCATCTTGAGACATACATCCTAACTGACCATGAGAAAGCCAACATTTAATGTATTTCATGTTGCTGTGACATCATCATGATAACTGCTTATCTGATGGAAACCGAACAGGGAATACAGTAACACATCTGCCCAAAATGACTGATCTGTACACAACAGCTTTCCCCAGCTTTCAAATTATTTACAATACAGGTGGGTTTTACCTCTCCCATCTGACCATCACATGAAATTAAAATCTTTCTAATGCTTCAATACATTCTTCTTTTACACTGCCATCTAAATGGAACCTATGCCAATAACTGTTACAAAAATTTGAATTCTTCTATACCCAGTCAACCGAGAGTAACTAATAATGGAAATTTTTTAAAGGGGGCAGGGGTGAAATACTGGCAAAAAAAATTTTGCAATAAGAATTTCAACAGTTATGCAAACAATGGTCTCTTTATCCTCTTCAATTCAAAGTTATTCCATACATTATGAGCATTGTGATTTCTCTTTGGCATATAAAATACTCTTCTACTTTCAAATTAAATACTGCTGAAGGTGATCACAGAAATCTGGGGTTCAAAGCTTCCAAAAGTTTTCAGCCATTTCAGATGTATGGGTATTAAGAGTTTTTTCCTCTATAAATTTCTTTTCATTAGTATCACAAGAAAGCAAACAAAAGCTTTGCTACAAAGGTTAATGCAGTATTTTGTTTGATGACTGGCAATTAAGATATCAAACATTTACCAACAAATGACAAAGTAAAACATCCCACAGATTTCTAAAAATGCTGGACAAACTGGAAGACTACAGTTTTAGTCACAGACATTTATTTCTGCAGCTCTGTAAAATTTAATATAAATTAACCGTAAGGAATATGAAGGTATCTAATGAATACCGGTTTTATATTAAATTGGACATGCAGTTAAGTTTAATTTCTTGCTGAGTATAAAACCCAGCAAGTTCCTATCACTCAAACAATAGATTTTACACATAAAAAACATTTTTTGCTACTAATTTTCTCCTACTGTAAATTCTCACACCAGAAACTGCAGGACAAAGCAGCAGCCTTGCATTCTAAAATAATTTTCTAGAAGGTAAAGCTCCTATGGCTTTCAACTCATAATTTAAAAATACTTCAAAAACAATATACTGACTGTATTTTTATACTCACAAACAATCAAACTAAAAATTTAGTTTTCGAGTTCCTCAACTATTTGTGCGGACTCACAAGCAAATTGGGATACTGTTCAGTTTTCCTTGCTTATTTGCATGTCACACTCAGCTTAACGTTTTTTGCTGTTAAATGCTTTTTTTAAAACAGATGAACAAACAAACCGACCTGTCATGCTGATATAACTGAAGATTCAACTAAACCTTATTACCACCCTTACTAGCCAAGTTCTGCTTGCAACCACAACCATTAATAGAATACATGAAAACCAAACTCCTCTATCCCAAACTTTAGGAGAGTTTTGAGAGCTCCTCTCACCACTGCTGAGGGTTCAATTGTTAACTCAACAGGAATAACCTCAGGCAAGAGTGAACACTTCCAAAAAGAAGACTATATTCCAGAAACTAAGTACTGTACAAAGTTACTTACTTACCCTAGGTCTTTGCACCCACCCCTCACCCCTTCTTCTCCTCTAACAAATTCTTCATTCCCACTACAATTGTTTTCGAGCAGATGTCTACACACTTAATAAAACCAAGAAGGAGGTTGCATGATATCAAATCAGAACTCTGTTGGCTGGCATTTCATCTCTGTAGCCCACACTAAACTAATTCATTGTTTACTGATCACCTATCTCAGTGCCTGTAGCTTTCTTGTGATTCAAGCAATCCACCTCGATTTCACTTGAAAAATTTCCAGTTTATCAATTCATATTTTAACTATTTTGTATAAACTTCATTATATAGAATTCTTACTGCGGATGTTTCCCTTCTCTTTTTGGCTATCTAGTTCCATTACTGAAGCATCTACAATAGAATTCAAAGTTCCATAACAATTTTTTAATTCACACCGAGAGGTACTATTATCTGAAAACAGTGATAAAACTCTTATTTCTAATTCAAATCTGCTTCTAAAATTAAGATAAAAAAATTCTCAAACAAAACAAAACAACCCAAGCTTACTTATTTCCTACATCTCAGACACTGCAAGTTTCTAGCACTTGCTAACGAACTGCTCAGTAATATTCCAGATATCTACTAGCATTTATTTTTATAATGTTTGGGGATTTGTTTATTTTCTTTGCCTTACACTTCATATATCTTTTTTTAAAAAACATTAAATTTATATGTGGTTAACTTTCTTATATCTTAATCCCCAAATATTTGGAAGAAAATGTGACCAATGCTCTCATCATAAACCTTGAGCAGCAGTATTAGCCCATCACAACACTTCACTTGCTCAACACTAGCACATTTTTATTACTTTTAAAAGATTATATAGTACCCTGAACTGGATGATGTAGAGGAAGTTTTTTTGAAACAAGCATGTCAAATTGCTTTAAAATTGTCATGCCAAAGTAAGTGAAAATTAATTTATTTTAAAAAGAAGTTAAAATTTCAGCCTGCAACTACTAGAGTTAAAACTTGAGTATCAACTTCATATAGGAAACCAATACAAACTTAAGTAAAGCAGGCATTACAAAAATCAATTTGATATAATTTTAATAGAGATTTGAGTACATTATTCATGTTTTAGAAGGACAGCTCAATTTCAGCTTTTGATACCTGATACAAACTGCAGGACACAATTATAACCTGGCCTTTCTATACCAGTAACTTCATGATAGCAGACAGAACTCACATACATGGAAACTGTTTTTGGAACAACTGTCATAAAACTGTCACAAGAAAACAATTTGAATTTGCAAAACTGTATTAAATACTTCAATTTCTCAATAAATAGAAGACATTAAATTCTAATTTCCAATTAGTCTTTAATATATTCAGTATTACATTAGAAACACATAATCACAGCTTCCCACTTCCATAGAAGGCCCACCTTAAAAACTAGAACAAATTTAGAACAGCCCTTGTGATACGATTGTCATATTAAAAAAATTACTGAAGACTTAGTTTGAGAACAGACAAATCATTGGGAATAAACCATATGACAGTAGCTTCTGAATACAACAGATGTTAGCTAACTTAGAAATAAATGTTTCCATAGAATTTTCAAGCACTTATAAATTAAATGCTTTTCTTTGAACAAGTAAAAAGAACCTATCTGAGAAATCAGTGAATCACAAAATAAGTTATTTATTAAAATTATTTTTCACAAGAGAATTATCATTGTCATGTCTATATTAAGGATTAACATATAAATATGTATTTACAAAATGCAGTCATGCTGGAACACTTTATAATCAAGGCTGTTACAAAATGCTTCGGTTAATGTTTGCCAGAAAGACAAATGTTATAGTGTTAACAGCAGAGATTATTACACTTAAGCTTTGTAAGTTTTGTGCACAAAATGCACAAATTGAAGCACATAAACTACACAACCACATATACATGTTTTATTCTACATATTTACACACCTGCATAATACTTGTCATCCTGTCACAAAAATGGAAAAATTATTGAAAGGCTTTCAACTACTGAAACAGCATTGCATGCCTAACTTTAGTTCAATCTTTATAGTGTCCATTTGGGAGGTTTCCCTCAATGCCATAAATTCTTGTTATATTAAGACTGATGATTTCATGGACATTTTCGAAAGCCAATCAAATTAGTCTCTCAGTCACTGGTTCTGTAAATCCAAAATAACACAAGTCTTTTTTCCCTGAACCCCTTCATTCTGTGACGTACCATCAACATCATCTGCAGCTTCGCTCTCTTCTTCTTCTAGTATTTCAAAAGGAGTCAATACATCATAGAGAAATGAGAGAAAGCCATAAAACCAATCAGAGCTTTCCTCTGCTAAAATATTAAGGACTTCCTCAAGGGAATCAATATTTTCATTACTGCCATCTTTGGTCAGGCCTATACAAGAATAGAGGAAAGAGAGAGAGAGAGGGAAGGGGAAAAAAGAGAGAGCAGTTAGGTGGAAAGAGGAAACTGTAAAAGGAGGATCTGTGAAAGACATCTCTTGTCACAGACAGAAGTCTTTACAGGAATGCTAACTAGGAAATAGAAGGATGTTAAGAAAGTTGAATCTTTCCAATACAGACTATAATTTGGGCAATAAACATGCAAAACATTATGCCACAATCTTACTTAAAAAAAAAAAAAGGCAGTAGCTTTGCTTTCCCTTCTTCCTAGTCCTAAAACTAAACCACTTATATTCAGGTTTTTTGCCACATCATTCACCTTTAGACAAATTTTTATCATTAATCTTCTACTACTTTAAAATCACTCAATTTGTCTTTTTTATTTTTTAAACCATCATGTTCAAATTTGAGAGCTTGCAACTGATGGCCGAGAATAATATTTAAAAGCAAAGAGTATATAAACAAACTTGTCACAGACACACTGTTAAGGATAACATTCCACCATGCAGAATTTTGATTTTGCTTAGAAGT
>VZTE01002546.1:506559-530624 GCA_013397775.1 Eulacestoma nigropectus
CATTTTGCAGTTTGTTTGCTTGTTTGGGTTTTTTTAACATTTTTCTCAATCATTTTTTTCTATGATAGATATTCTACATAATATACTTGATCCTCGGGAATTATTTCCACACCTGAGGATATAGAGAACACTAGATAAAAATGGAAAGGTAGCCAAGACGGGGTATAAGTTTTGTTATATAGAAAAGCTAAAGCAGGGTAAAGAGCTAAAGTAGAGATGGCCAGAACAGGAAAAAAAGAGCTCATCATTGCTAAACTCCCTAATTTCAGAAGTCACTACTTTATGTTACAAGACCCACTGATCTAACTGGCATTTGTAAAGTATAAATAAGCCATGGCTAATGCTTTTTTCCCTCCTGTTTTTTGAGGAGGTCTTGCTTAGGGTTGGTTTTGTTTTTTAACTAAAATCACTGTTTTACAGTTGTTACTAAATAACTTTTCAAATTTTCCATTCTAGGAAAAGCACAACAGAATGACCAGGCAACAACAAACAATTACTGGTATGCTTTAAAGCTGCAGAAGGAGGAATTTCTCCCACTTCTAACCAGAACAAACCTTCATTTGTGTTTAAAGGACAAGCAGAAAAGTGAGCTAAAAGTGAAGACAGATTGTTGACATAAAATTAAGTGAACATGTTGCACATGCAGATTACAAAGCAATATTAGATGCAGGTTAATGAAACATTCAAGATAGAGAAGTTCATGGCAGAGACATTTAACACATTTCAACATGTTTTTCTTACAGCACATAGTGAAAGTATCAATGATAATTCTGAGGAAACTTCCAAGTCCATGATACTCCAGATCCTTGTACCTGGATGTCCAGAACCTCTACATGAGTGACCAGCCATTCTCTTTAACTTTTCACTGGATAGCCCAAAGGTTTAAAAATGACAGATTGAATCCAGGAGGCAATCAAGGTATTATAAATATCCCTCTCCAACTTCTTCCATGGCTTAGTTCTATAAAAATTAAATTTTATAAACAACTTTATGCACAGCAGTCAGTCATGCTAATTTGTTTTCAAAATTTGGATCAAGCAAGATGTAAAGACATACTAAAGTAAGGCTATTTATTGAAGAACAAAATCTCAATTTAAGAATGGAAACTTGAATCCAAAAATCCTTACAGTACAATCTAAGTTATAAATACAGAATTAATAATACTTGCGTCATTCTAGTCTGTCAGAATCTCACATAAAACCAAAAAAAAAACCCAAAACAAAACAACCCAAAGGAAAAAAAAAGCATCAAAAACCCCCCAAAACAACACACTACTTCCCCCAAAAGACCTCAGGCTTTAGAAGTAATTTCTGTATGCATGTGCAAAATCATATAGATGCCCCTGTTCTTGCACTAAGTCACGAATAAGACTTTTGGGCAATCACCTTTATAAAATAGAGTACAACAGCATATTTTCTTTGAAAATACTAGGACACCAAAGGGAACCACAGAAACTGCAAGCATGTGTTTCAGTCTTCTTCAAAAAACCACCAAACAACAAAACCTAAACCCTTTCTTTACAATTCTTTGCAAAAATTATACAAGATGAAGATAACAGCCTTTGAAATGAACAAAAAAACCCCAAGAACAAAACCAGAAAAGCCCTCAGACAACACTTCAGCCTGAGTTAAAGGAAGAAACAAAGTATTTCATATGTTTTATCTTTTTTTCTAAGAAAGAGTACAAAAAAACCCCCAACTAATTAATACTCTCATCTTCATTCACCCCCATAATCAAGAAGAACTGCTTTTCAAAGTAAAAACTGGTAAGTGCCCAAAAGCATCGTAATAAGTGTCTGAAAACGGTGACAAAACCAAAGCTGCCCAAGCAGGCAGCCGTACCCTACCAAAGCAGGGACTCACAGGATATAGCGACTCTATTTCAAGAGAAGTCTTAACATGACAATTTAAATCCAAGCAAACAAAGGAGTCAAAATATTTATCTGTTCAATAGTTAACGCTAGTACTAGGGCACAGGACTTCCCTCCATGCATTTAACAGGACAAAGCCTTTCTTCTCCTGTAAAGACCTCTTTTTGTGAGAATGAGCACAAGCCTACCTTTAATATTTGAAAGTGCTATAGTAGAACACGAGAAAAACAGGGATGAGCATAAAACTTATCCTAAACAGCTGAACTGTGCAAAAGCATTCTTTTAACGCCTATTATCTCACTACAGATTTTTTGAATGTGCAACCTCAGTGTGACTGCTTGCAAATATATTTTTCTACTGTAGGCGAATCAGGGCAAAAGAAGATTTTTTTACTTAGATTCTACTGCTTATTACCCTTTGACTGCTGATAAACTAGGATGGGGTTTTTCCATTTTCTGCATAGCTGGACGACTCCGAACTAAAAGCACAAGAGCAATAAAGGGATTGTTTTCTGTATCTGCAGTTCCATAACTGTACTAACTACTGCAACCATTTAAGCAGAATTTCTCAGGATACTGTTGCTTGTTAAAAGGGACTAAAGCACAAAAGAAACAACTTGGCTTCAAAGTCACTATTACAACAGACACTGATACCCCCATACATGCCATGTTTTGGTAATACCATGAAAGCCACTGCTTCTCTGTACTGATCTAAAGCAAGGTCAGATGTAGAGCACTCCCCCTAAGGAGGACAATCAGAGTGAAGTGGACAAAAACTGGGAAGCAAAGTACTGCAAACAGCAGCCCCCAAAGGAGCAGAGTATGAAGCCTCTCCTCCCATTACCAGACGGAATTCTGTAAACAGAATCTCACAAAAGTTTATGAAAAAGACAAAATCTGCAAGATAATGGCAGACTAGCTTCAACAAGTTTGCATTTCCACCACAGATAATTTTTTATTAAATGCTACAATACTCCATAAATACTTAGGGTTGGTTGACTGGAGGGGGTGTAGTTGGCTTGGGTTTTTTGGTTTTTTACTTCTCTTACATGGGGAGTGGGGGAAGAGGGGAAGAACAAACTTCTCGCACACCCTTTTTAAAATTACATAAATCCCTCAAGAGAACTTAATCACGAAACCTCCTCTGATTCCAACAAATAAAAAGAACAGATCCTATCATACCTTCTATAAACAAGGAATATAATAATAAATTTTAATTCTTCTATTTAGGTACGGCCAAGTAGTACAGAAAATTATTAAATTACCAACAACTAAACCATTATTTGAAATACAAAATAAACTCATGCCGGTAGAAGCATTTCTCAAAATGTTAATTAAGTTAATTTAAACTTAAAAGATATTTACCATTAATATGAAATTCAATCTGGAAATTTGTAGTGAAAACTAAAGGTGCTGGAAGTGGACAACATTAAACCACTGTGCATGTCGAAACTTCAATATACAATACTAGTGCTGTAATAGCTAAAGAACAGAAAAGAAAAAAGCGTATGAATTCCTATCATTAAACATCAAAGTGCAGTAACTCCTTCTGTACCGCAGAAACCACTTGCTGTCATAGCAGTCTGACCCAGAGAAAAAATCCCAGAAAGTAATAAGCTTTCAAATACAGCATATGTGCTAACAAAATCCTCACAAATAAAAGGAGCTTTGCATTCAGTATTCAGAAAGTTACCCTACTGCAGTTGAACGTAGGCTTACTACACAGTTTCCTTTACTACAAAGACTTAATTCTGGAAGACAAATTCCTCAAGAGGGAATCCAGTCTTCTACTTTCTGCATCAATGAAGTAATTTCAGCCTGCATTGTGGTGCTCATTTTTATTTCGTATTGAATTTTAAATGTAAACAAGCACAGTAACTTACAGGGAAGTTCAGATAATATAACATGCTAGTTATTAGAAAAAATGTATTTTTATATTCATAATTTTCTCAGTGTCACAAAACTTAAAATTTATCATTTCTTTCATACTGCAAAAATTATTCTCAAATTTAAATGAGATTAAATCCCATTTCTAAACAACTTTTCAAAAATAATAAAAATGAATTTTGATCTGTGACCTTTTAATGTCACATTTGAAGTATAAGGTTTAAATGCATGATAAGACAAGCTTATAATAGAAACACTTTCATGTACTGGCAGAACTCCCAGCTATATCAGGCTGCATAAAACAGAGATGTAACAAAGCAGCAGAATGTTTCTGGCTGTATATGACCGTCAAGAAAGGGATATCCAGTTTCTATGCACTACAGAACAGACAGAGAAAGATTAGGATTATAACTATACCAAGTATTATCTTAGTCACCAATTATAATTAACACCCAATCTGTAACTCTGAAGCCATTCAGAATGCTGGAGATTCTTTGGAGTGACTCTCACATTCACACCACTGCAAACTGACTCAGCTGATTACATGAGTTTTCTATAAACCGTGTAGGGATTAAACAAATGAACACACATTCTCCCAAACTCTTGCTTATTTCTCCAGATAAAAGTAGGAAAAAATGAAATTATGATAAGCTGATTTTTATGGAGTATGAATTTGAAATAGCAAACCATAACATCCTAATGTACTGCTGATAACTTTGACTAGTTTGATACATTCCATTTTGTCCTCTGCTCCAGCTATTAGTTACTATGCTAGGGGTTTCATTGTTTTGTTCATTTGCTTAATTTGACAGTTTTGTGTGCTCAGCATAGGTTTAAATTTGAACAAACCAACTAAAGAAAAGTAAACTTAAGTAAAATTTCTACCATCAGGTATGCAAGAAGTATCTATCCAATGCTTGACTGTGAAGCTGGAGAAGGCAGTGCTTTAAAAGACGTAGGTAAAGAACATTATCATAAAGCATGTCTAGTGATTGAAATTTTCCTTTGAAGATACACAGTGAGCAGAAAGACATTCTCACAAATTACAAGGAACAGAAGCCTAAACCCAATGTTTCAATGTCAGAGAAGAAAAATTCATGTCATGTACTATTTCTGAAGGGCAAAGAAAATGAACAGACTTGTGGAGTATTCAGAATAGAGGAAAGACAGTACAAAAATACACTACACAAATAGTTACCTAAGAAGTACAAAGGCACGTTTAAAGTCATTTTAAAGTGGACTTGGCTTAACATGTTAACATAAATAATGTTTTCACTCTTGAAGCATCCTAGATGCTGCATCTGATAAATTTACTGATACTCACAACCATCTTTCAATATTCAGTACAGCAGCATCAACCACCTAATTTCAAAATCACTCTGTAAGTACTTAAATGCTTTCCACTGACGTTGCTATATTAGAAGAAAAAGAACAAAAATTGCTATGAGGTACACACCCAATCCTACAACTTGCACTAAGAAAAAAACCCATCACAACGAAATCAATTTAAGTTTTCAAACTAGGAAAAATGCAAACAAACCAGAAATATTGTTTTGACTTAAAAAAAAAAAGCACCAAACATGAACATGCCAACTAAATTATATAGATTGTTCCACCTGTATTGGTACTTGCCTAGCAATACTTTAGCATCTTCCACATCAAAATCTCCATCTCCATCGGCATCATATATCCCAAGCTTGCCTAGAAGTGCAAAGAGAGGAAGAAAAGACAATTAGGGATTTGGCCATTTGTTTCCAGCAGAGTTTTCAACATGCAATGGTTGACCATCAATGCTAGGTTGTTATCATATGTTTTTTAACAATTCAGCTGTAATCTTCTTAACCATATTTTAAATTTCCTGAGAAATACTACAAATATTTCAAGCTTCTTTTTGTATTTCCTGGACTTGAGACCAAACACAAGTTTGTTTTTTTCCTGCACATTTATTTTTGCAGCAGATTTAAAGCAAGTCTATCATTATGTACTTGATATGGACATGCTTTGCTCAGAAAAAAAATTTAAGTTCACAAGAAATATTCAGCATGTTTGAGGAAAAATAATAAAACAAAAATTCATAAAATAATCGTCATTTGTTTTCTGATTACATGCTTCCTGCAATTCTAAATTCTTGGAGAAGAGACAGGTATATAGGTATATAATGTTTAGTGCCAAGTTAATAGAAAGTAAACAGCCTACTTCCTAGACAAAGGAAAACCATTCATAAATATCACCAACAATTGTATAACCTTCCATGCAGACAAAAAAAGTTGTCCATCCTTTCATATATGACTAATAAATTCGTTTTCTCACTTTTTGTTCTTGAAACTGCAGCTCTATCAGCCCTAGGTACATGCAAAAGGAGAACTCAGTTTCTATTAAAAGAGAATTTTCAGCATAGAATTGTGGTATCCAGGATTTGAAGCATCCTGGGACCACCAAACAAGTAGAGAGGTATCTAATTATAGGCTTGATAAAATTCAGACACAACTTGCAACAGGATCAAACTCTGCAAGCTTGCAGAACTCTGTGTCCTTATAGTCTGACAGTTTATTACACTTGTCATTCTCTAAATGGAGGTAGAACTTTCTTGCTATCAAAATATATGAAATATAGTTCTTGATATGGTACTTAGAAAAATAGAAAACAGTTTTGTGGAAGAAAAAACTCAAACTTGGGTCTAGAATAGACAAAAATATGTCCATCACCATTGTATGGAAGCAACCCATTAGAAAGGAACCATATCTGTTTACGGACAAACGCAGCAGACTGGTGCAAAAATATAACTCTAGATGTAAGAATTATATTATCTTCAAAGCCATGAAGAATGAGACAGATGAGAAATGACTGAGCTTCATGTCATTGCAGAAGAAGAGTAATTCTTAAAAAAAAATTAAAACCATAATAAAGTAAACCAAAACTTTCAGCCAAGGGACTGTAAAGGAAGTGTATTTCTCTAATATCCTACCTTGTAGGACCTCTGACAAGTTATAACGGAAATCCTTTGCTTTGGCTGCATGCATGGTAAAAATACAAAAAACATTATTTGCATCACTGGACCCAATTAAGTTTCAAACCAGAAGCTTCTCTTAAAAAAATCAGTCCAGATCAAAAAAAGCATGTACCAACAGATTTGTAAATTTTGTAAAGCTACCAGGTGCAAAAGCGCATGCTGAATCCTACAACAACAGCTGTACCTATGGACGTATATCTTGAAATTTCAGATACTAATTTGTTAAACCTTAAATATTACATTAACAGTACTGTCTTAAAATTGTCATATTGAGATACAATTACCACCGCTATAAGGCTAAAACTGAGGTCATTCAGCATCTCACTCATGCGAGGATGACTGATCAGTTGTCCTGACCCTACATGCATCACCGTCCATCAGAGGAGAGCTAACATTAGCTATCCACTTTCAACCACTGCTGCGAGTTTCTGAGAGCTTAAATTCAAACTGCATATTTAGCTGACCTCTCCAATGAACTACAGTATACCCCAGGCAGGGTCAACCTGCTACAACCTGTTACAGAGACACCCTACAGGATGTTAATACCGTTTTATGAGAACCTCATTGTAACATCGCAATACTGTTCAGCAATAAAACATACATTTTGAACTACACTGCCTCTTCTTATCATGTAGGTCATCTGCAAACGCTGCAGTAGACAAATCATCTATCTAAAAATATAAAATGGAGTTCATTTAATGCATATCATAATATTACTAGAAAAATCTTAAGATTTAAAATTCTTACCTAGAACTTCTTCATAATCTACAAGTTCAAACCAGACAACTGCTACTGATGTCCAAACTCCCAGCAAAGCAATTACCATAAACCAGGTGAAAAATGAACTTCCAGAGAGGCCTTCTTTCTTTCCATTCTTGCTTCCTCCATGCTTAGTCTCTGTTAAAATAAGACAAGAATTAAAAATGGATGTAAGAGTTAGAAAATTATTATTGAGGATACAATTAGAAAACTTGTCGCTTATGACTACACAGAATACAAGATATTTGAGCAACAATTTTTTGGTGGGTTTTGTTGTTGTTGTGGAGTTTTTTGGTTGTTTTGTTTTTAAACTTCACCACCTTCACTTGCTTTCCATTTCACTGTGAATTACTGTGAGAAGCTTGATGATTACGCAAAAGCCTCATAACCAACCAAACACCAAAAGCCCCCATCTAATTTGTCTTACAACTTAGCTGGAAATTCTGCCTTGCTCCCTTTTGATGTGTATTTACACAGAGCTTCACATTTTTGAGATGCTTTGCATTTGTTCCCTGCAGTTCCCAGATGGTCACCAGAGGACATTATGGCCAGCAGAAAAGCTTTGCAAGAGAAGCATTTCTCCTAAATCGAGTTTCAAAACGAGTTGAAATAGCTCACAGAACCAATGTGACAATTCAAATAGTCTAAGAAAACCCTAAAATCTGAACTATGTTACGGGTAAGACTCCAAATTCAGATACTTTACCAACTAAAACCATCTTCCCTCATGCTTAGAATTAAGCAGAGATTCACTCCATGCTAAATAACTCTAGAATTTCAATCCTATAGAACATACAAGTAAAAAGACAACACAGAGACGTAACACAAATCACAGATTCACTTAAAACTGCGCATATGGAAAGTAAATATATATAAAAAATTACATGTAGCTGTAAACAAATGACTGCGAATGACAGATCTTGACCTGGCATATGTGTGGCAAATTTCAAATGGGCATCCTCACTAGAGAAGACATAAATTGCTTGGTTGGTTGTTTTAGGACTGTTTTAGTGAAAGAGGGAGATATATATGTAAGTAAATGAATATTTACTGAAAAAGATGCCTGCCTGTGGCCTTCCTCCAAAGCTCAAGGTCTGCTCTTCTGCCCCCTGACATTACTGCTGCAAGGGTGGTACTTGGCTGCAGTTTCACGTCCATTAGTCTATTCCACTTCATTCCATTGTAAGAAGCAACTTTTGCCTGTTCAGCCACATGCAGGCCCAGTTATTCAAGCAAAATTATTTCTTACATGATTTAAAAACTGTTTCAAGAAACCTTGTCATGAATATTGTGGTAATATAAGGTAAGTAGTTATCTTTAATAGTAATTGCGAGTAATGTTTGATGTATTTATCAACACTGATCATAGAATAATACAAAAAATACTCTCAAGCTAAATATCAACACAACTGTTTTTTAGAATAAAATGGGGTAGCTCTGAACAATAAGTAATGAGAGATGGGTGACTGACCTATTTTTGTAACAGGAACTATATATATTTTCTTACCCTGCTTGCCATCAGGTTTACAGCTGTAATAAAATACGCTTTTATTACATTAATTGTGCTATATACTGAGTTCAGACCAATAAAAAAAACACTGACTCATGTCAACTCTTACTCGGCTCAGCATTTTATTGAAGAAAAGAATTCTTTTATTAGACCACTCCCTTCAAAGATCAAACAGCAACTATTTAGTTTCTTTTCTACATTAAAAACAAATGCCCAATAATATTCAGAGAGAAACTGAGGCAACTTAGCCTGACATCAGGCATATATCATTTGCTACTGCACAGTCCTCTAACTACATATGTCCAGGGTCCATACACAAAGCTCATAGTAATAGCTCTCTTGTGGGAAATGTATGGGTAGCCTGAAAATTGAGGGACAGACAAGCAGCATCTGCATTCAGACATATGCTCAACTGTATGAAAATTACTTACAGTACTCTTGAGGTAATGTTAATATTGAGAAATAAAAAATTACAGTATGTAACAGAAGGGCTTCACTACACCTGTGTACCAAGGCAGTCAATGAAAGCTTTGTATATATTTAAATGAAACCCTTAGGTTAAAAACAGTTTAAACGATTCCAGATTGCAACTTGGTTCTAGAGCAAACAGGAAAGAGGATCTTATTGCATTTCATACTCATTTGCCTTACTGTTTTCTACCATTTGCTGCTAGTTGCCTCTGAAGAAAGAAGCTTTACTCATCAGAAGAACAGGAAAATTAAGGAAAAGACAACTTATTTAAGTAATCAAGCAGCACTATTCATATTTTTTTCCAGTATAAAAGACTGTTTCATGTAAATTCCTCAAAAACAGATTCTGCTATAAAAATGCAGTTCACAAAAATATATTTTTATGCTGTGGTTTTCCACCTTATAGCAAAATTGTTTACAAAACTCTTGAATAACAACTCAACCACGGCAGCTTGATCACGCAACACTTTTATATAAATGGAGGTTACGTAACAAAAAATTTACCTATGATCTGCACAAATAATGCTTCATGCAGGGTCAGAACAAAACACTGCAAGGACTGAAGCTGGCTCAGAGCTCATTCCAAACAGTTAATTCTCAACTCAAGCCCTTTCCCTGCACATGCTGCCAGCCATGTCAGAAGTAGGTCACTTGCCATATCTGGTAAGCCTGTGCTTACACCACCAGATGTCTTTATGCAGACACCAGAAAGTCTTAAAGCACAGTCTATTACTCAACAGCAAATCTATAAAATCCTACACCTCACCCACCCCCCATTAAGTCACATCTAGCTAAAAATGAAAACCTTTTTACTTTAGCTTACCTTCAAGACACCTAGCAATTTTACATACTCTAAAAATAACTTTGAAGTCAGATATTTGAAGGCAAAACAATGTCTCTTATGTTAATGTACACTCTATTAGGCAAAAAATTTTTTACGATCAACCACCTGCCATAAACTCATGGAATACCTCTAGTCCAGAGAACACGCAATCAAAGAGAACAGAGGCAGCCTGTAACACAGACTAGAACAGCAAACTGGCAAGAAAACATACAACAGTAAGCCAGTTATTTTGCTGATTATAAAATCAGACATAACTGGTATTTGCGAGTACATATTTTCCATTTGCTCACAAAAAAAAGGTTAGGATTATACCTGTGTCATCAGCCATAACCTCAGCGCTCGATTTCCACCAACAGAGCGAGTGTGTCAGGATTTCCAAAAATTAATGCGGAAGGCAGAATAAGAAATATCCTCACTGTAGTCTTGCAACAGAAGCAAACAAGTTTCCTAAAGCCAGCTCAGCTGGAACCCGAAACTGGACCCAAGAGAAACCTCTCCTCCAAATCTATTTTTAGAGCAGTTATCCTCAGGAGCCAAACGCTTTTCAGAACTCATATGGCAATCTAGTTCTGACGACAATGAAATTCACTTACTCCTCCAAACAGAGCATCCTGGGTAGTTGATCCTTTCCCCTCCCCTTAATCCTCCAACATCAAAAACAACAGCAAATGAAACCGAGCGCATTGTACTGTAGTACTTTTGCTGCAATTTATGCCACAGTGCCTGATCTGTAAGGACATTAAATCCATGCGCATAAGCTGAAACACAAGTCTGGACACAAAGCTCGCCTGCTTGCATTTGTTAAGTTGGCCCTCATCCAAGAAACTTTCTCCATGTTGGCACTCCCCTACCAGGCTCCTTGAGTGTCCTGCAGAGACTGCTCATCTGAAACTTGCTAACTACTTTAAGAAAATAGAGACAACTAAGTTCTATAATGTAGTTTTAAGTCTTCTAGAAGAATTATTTGAAACCAACCTCACACATTCTTGCCAAAGAACTTTCGTATCAGAACTGTACACATTGTATTTGCTTCTGGCAGACCCTTTCCAGAAAAGGCTAACACTAACTCATCTCACTCATTCCCCCACCCTTAAATTCTGACAACATACATACTGCCTGTACCATTTAAAGCTAATATAAATGATTAATCACCAATACACCCTCTTCTTAAGGACCAGAAAAAGATGAAATACCCTCTAATATCACTTTCAATTTTTTTTACATCTTCAATTTTAGCAAACTATTCTTTTCCTTGTGCTTATCAAACAAAAGCCAGTTCCTCTTAAGTGGAACTCAGAAACAAACTAATTTCTCATTCACTACAACCCTAATAAAAGCTTTAGGATCTAGAACTCTGTCCTTCTATCCCCATGCTTCCTTAAATAACACAGCTATCAGCGAGATGGAGTGAACAGAAGAACGTTACAGCTACTTTGAAAAAGAACACATACCTCCTGTGGTTTTAACATTCAGCAACTAATAACCAAATGCAATTCCCAGTAGTCCAAGGGAGAAAAACTGAGAAAGAGCACTAGAGCTTAAGGCTTTTCAAATGGATGAAAAGGAACTACAGGCAGTTGATTCTAAAACTAGTGTAACCTTTAACTATCTTCAAAGCCACTTGAATACATTAAACAGATCAGATGCTTCAAGAAAGACCTCCTGACTAGTACATTTCAGTAACATGACTGATGCACACGGGGGAAAATTTACACAGAGTGAAAGTAACCGAACATGGAGAAATCAAAATTATTAAGAAAAATAATGTTACATGCAATGATATGTACTCTATTGTATATAAACCATACAGTGTTTTGACAGGCATCAGATTAGGCAACTCATCGCAACTTCACTTCAGCTGCACCTGCATTTGCAGACACCAGATCTTACTACAAGTGCATTCATAAAGCACGTAACTGATGCTGAGAACCTCCCAGTTCACTAATATATATTTTGGGGGAATTGGTCTGAATTAGAACTTACCTGGCTGAATGCCCATAATGATTTCAGCACACCTTTTTGCATCTTTCACTCAGACCTAAGTGAGCATATTCCATTCAAGGGCAAGCACAAGGCTTATAAGCAAAGCGAGCTGAGAAAATCAAGACATTAATTTCAAATGCACACTCAAAATCTGAACTAACATATATATGTCAACCTCTAACCAAGTACCCACAGCTTTAATCTTGTGCCCTTTAAAAATCAATTGACTGCAAGAACGACAAACATCTTCTTTCCTGAAAGGGGAAGCTACAGGTAAAATGGGGAAACCCTTCAAACTCATCAAAAGGAAAAAGGACCAAGAGAAACATGGACCAAGGTTAGCTCAAAATACCAAATGATATAATTTTGGTTAGTTTTATGAAAGACAAAGGTTAAGTTGAATACATATCTACTTACAATCCAATTTGAGATTGGGATATCTAAGTCAATAGTGTAGACTTCTTACAATGTCTCATTTCTACTGTGTTCATATGCTGTGACTGCTGGTTCTTTTTGAAGCAACTCAAATTGCTTCACCAACACTCAAAGTTATTATTCTTCACCTGGTTTATAAAACCATTCCAAAATTTAAAAAATATTTTCAAGTTAGTTGTGATACAACTATGCAGGCCATGTACTTTAATTAATTTTACAGAAGCATTATTGACAATTAAGACTAGCAGCAGTAGTTAAACATCTAACTCACCAACAAAGTGCAAGCAAAGAAGTTTAGAGGAGGAAAAAATAGTCAATTATGAACACAAAATGTCAGGCTTCAAATCACCAAGCTAAGCTTTTGTAATGTGTATAATTATTTCCCACAAGGGTGATTAGGAAGTAATATGGAAGGAACTATGGTTTTTCACTTGAAGATAAGGATATACACAAGCAGGCGCTTACTAGAAATTACAAATACACACTAAAAGAAAAGCAATAAAACACTAACCTCAAAGAAACAACTAAAAATCACATTTCAGAAGTAAAAACTATCAATTAGCTAGATTACAGGGAGACTTCAGAGCAAGCTGTTGTAAGAACAAAATGCAGTGTGATAAAAAGCAGATATGGGAGAGAATTAAAAAGGTAAAATAAGGTACAAAAGAACCATCTTATCACCAATAAACCAGAACTAGTAGCAGTGCAAAAACAGAAAGCAACCTCTATTTTATGAGCACAGCCTACTACTGCTTGATATTTTTGCCAAATTATCTTGTCCAATACGATTAATGATAAAGCAAGCATTGCAAACCATTTCCAGTAATAGAACTGCGGGTAACTATTTTAAACTGGTTTTACACAGAGGGTTTTTTTGAGTTGGGTCAGTAACAAGTATTTTGACTAAAACTGTCTTAGGAAATTCACAGTCTTCTCTGTTGATACTATTTTCCCCTTTCTATTAAAATACAAGCTTTTTTTTTGCTCTCTCACTACTGAGAGACAGGTCATATAAGTGTATGGACACACACTTTTTGTAATAAGTATTTTATAATTGACTCAATAAGCACATATTGAACTGTTGCATTCTAAGAAGTCCCTACACCATAATGATTCTAAGTCCTATCCTGAAATAAAAATGATTTCATCTTCTATTTTTATTCAGTGTTATTCTACATCATGGGTAGAATAATAACACTTGCAATGGATAAATCTGTGCTTTCACGAACTCTATTTTTTAAAGGGAGACAGGGTTACTATTTTCTGTGTTTACTTTACAGATGGAACAGAGATTTTTACTAAAATACTTACGATATCGTTCATGAACTATTCCAACCTTAAATTTTCACAAATACCCATACTCAGAAATTTTTGTTTGTTTTACAAACAATCATGGCAGCAGAGTCTTTAGAGGTAAGATCTAAAGTTTAAGGTAAAGGTTTACTTTCAATAAATTCAATAAAAATTCTTTGCAATACAAAATTGAGTCTTCCTTTTAATTTTTAAGAAATTTTCTTCAGCACTACAACCTTAAGAGAAATTAGGAGGGGGGGAAAATAGCTTTTTTAATTATTATTTTCTCACTAAAAACTAGATCTCTGGTCTGAACTTCATAGAATCTGGACGATATGGTTATAAAGATACCTCTGCAAGCTATCAAAAGGCTTTAATAATCTAGATCAGAAACGTAGTAATTAGGAACAGGGAAACTGACAGAACAGAAAAAGCACTAACTTCAAAGGAAACACAAAGACCAGAACGTAAATTTGAAATAAAAATTAACTAACTGAAATGCAATTTTGGCTCTCCTGTTGACACATAACAGATTTTTACATTAGTATTTGAGGAACTTTTCCTTATTTCACATATAATCAATCCAAACATAAACCTTTACAGTCCCTAATTTTCAATCCCTACAAGATTTCTCACAGTAAAATATCCTACTATACAAACAATCAAAGAATATAAATACTGAAAGCAAGAGCAAAGCTAAGGATTAGACAACAAAGCAGGCTGGTCATGGAGATGCTGGGAACGGTTAACTGGAGGGGGAAAAAACAAACAAATGGCAAAAAAAAGGATGCATCACAAAATACGTAAAAAACCTCTAGGATCATAAGCACCCTGCTGAACTTCCCCAGTGAAAGGAAGCTCCTCCCTTCAAGAGATGAAGTGATTCCATTGAAACATCTCCTCGAATTCCTCACTTAGTCAGGATGTGAAAGGTTAGACTCAGTTCTCTCCTCTAGGGAACAGTGTTTGAACTTCTTCGCAGGTCTAAAGGTATACCCACAGGTGTAAGAAAAAAACCATTTTAGTTCCTCAAGAATCAAATCTGCGATCCTATTATCTAAACATATGCTTCAAGTAAAATAGACACATATAAGTTTTTACCTGTTTTATATTCAGTTTATAAAGAGATGGTCAAGAACCCCATCTCTGAATATAAGCTGCTATATTTCAAGGTACTTTTAAGCCTAGAGATAGCTTCTGACTCATAGAGAGCACCACAATATTTAGAAGAGTTTTTTAGTTGCAAGCTAAGGTGATGTGTTACTAAGTCAGAATTATTCTTCAGAAAAAAAAAAATCCAAAACAAGAATAAGATTATCATCTGGCTGACTGAAGTTAAGCATCTTTCCCAGGGTGGGGATTTTTACATTTATTTATTATTCTTCAGTAGTTACATTTTTTCTGTCTATAAACAAATCCTACTGCTTTCCATTTACATGATTCTTCTAAGACATACATACACAACAAAAATAATAAAATTTATTCACAAGAAATATACTCAAAAACCCCATCACAATAATAACTAGCTTCAGAGTTGTTAGTGGTTTAGGTTTTTTTTTAAACCTAAGGATTTGTCTGTAAGAAAAAAAACAGTCACAAATGAAAGAAAAGGAGAACTTTAATGGGAAATTCTGTCCTAGGAGGTTGCACAGTTTCAAGACACTTGTGAAAAGCACTTGATCTAAATACAGCACAGCAGTGGATTCTACTTGCAGTGCTGGCTCCACACTTCTCAGTGAGGTTTGGAGAGACCAGCTGTTTGCCCCATAAGAGATGCTACTGTTAACAACTTTCTTCTATCTAAGCATAACTACTGAAGTCAGAGAAGGAGAAAAGAATACAGAGATGTATATTCATAAGAGAAAATGGTGAATCTGCACCTGCTTCTTTTCTAAATGTGACAGAAAGATGATCACTTTCAAAACCTAGTCAAATTTTGTCCAAGCCATGTTTTCGCTTTTTATTTTAATTTTTGGTTATTTGGATGACTATTCTGTAAAGACAGAACAACAATAGATTTGTACAGGAAAGTACGTATTTTTCCCAAACACTTCTGTCAATTTTCTCTAATTTTTAATGTGTATTCAAGCACAAAATAGAATTAAAGTCCAAAACCGAATGCAGAATGTGCCTCTTGTAAACTTACTTGAGTCAAACATCAAGCCAAGAGGTTCAAGGTTAAGACCACATACTTAAAAAGAAATTTTAGTTTACCTCCAGCTATAGGAACAATATCTCTGTAACACCAACGAGTAGACAAAATACTGATTTTAACTGTACAAATTACTTAAAGATTTTTAAAGGCTGCTATTTTGAATAACCAGCTCTCTCCCACAGAACATTCGGAAATAAGATCTAAAATGATACAATCTACCTATCTTGCATTTGAATGGCTTAATGCAGCCAACAGTCCTACATAATTACTAGGTTAATTAAATAGCTGGTTGTATTTAGGACAGAGCAGAGTTCAGGGAAGGTAAATGTGGAGAGGAAATACAAGAAATGCTTGGGCCTAGAACATGAAAATTTTGCTGGTGGTGACCTTTAAAAAAGATTCTATTACATAAGGTTGAAAATCCTCATCTCCATACATAACACGCTGGCATTAATTTAAGGGTATTTTTTGCTTGTTCCATTTTCCTATCCTGTAATGTGGGTCACATAAATTTGTTTTAGCAACAAGTCCTAATTAAGCCACAAAATAAACAGACTATGTTGGTTTAGTTCTTTAAATTTTTCTCATGCTTTGAGGGAGTTCAAATAGAAAACCTCCAGTTGCCATGAAAGCACCTACAACTCTGCTTTTCACAGGCTTCTGCTCATGGAAAAAAAAAGAACATTTTAAAATGCTTAAAATGACTAAAACTTACCAGAGTTTCAAGTCTGATACTAAGCAAATTTAATTAGGTGTTTGTCCATGGGGGTGCTATGCACCTGCGACTCTTACAGAGTACAAAAGAGCTTTTAGGTGTCTCATACTTTATTAAAATAGGTTTAGGTAATCTCAGTTGCAGAGAAATTGCTGTTTACAGAAACTTCTGGCTTCAAAAGATGTATCTGTGTCTTCTAGTTACTATGTGTCCTTTAGCTACTACGGAAAGAAACAGGACTACAGTTACAAATTGCTATGTGAACTTTCTTTAAGAATTTTTAAATTTAAAAAACACCAGCATAAGGAATGAGAAAGTGAGATATGTTGCATTAGTAATTAACTGTCAATTAACAAACAGAACCTCAGGAAATAAAATTGCAAAACCAGAAAATCACTACTGAATAGTTACAAGCCCCTCTAGCTATTGGATGTTTTGCAAACAAAGTCTTCAAACAAACAACTTGGTAGCATTTGTTACATCAGGTTAAGTACATGCATAGTAAGAGTGCAACTCCATATAAAGAAAACTAAAATTTGTTTAATCTTTAAAGTTCTAACAAAGCTGAACCACACATACTGCAGTATGTTTAAACTCAGTATATAGTTATCTGCATAACTCATTTCCAACACGTTTAAAGACACATAATTTTATGATTTCCACTTCACAGCATAGCTCAAAACTTTTCCATGCAAAGAGCTATCCCATAGATGCAGTTAGGAAAAAGATTGCTGCAGGCTATCACACAGATTACCAGATTGTGATCTTCATCAGGAAAGAACCACTTGGGGCAAATCAGAACTTCACTGCTCAAGCTCTCTACAATGAAGAAATTCAACATAAGAATTATCACAAGAACTCTTACTACATGTTTCAAAGTGATTCCAGCTGAAAATGAACCCTTTGTTTTCATACAGGTAATCGGCCAGGGGGTTTTCACTTTAAAGAGAGAGCATTATTGAAATGTCACCTCTTTATGCACTCTGTAATTAGAAATAATCTTGACATATAAGCCTTCTACTGCTAGTAAATTTCATTATCTTTACTGAAGCCCTTATATATCCAGCTATTACATTAGCACAGCCAACGAAGCCAGTCAGCTTTCTATGTTCACACCATGGCTCCATGATTACATGATCGAACCTAAAACTCTGGATTTAACCTCACTCTCCTCAAGTGCCCACCCACTCACTGTCAACTCTTCCCTCCTCCCCAAATGACCTTCCATAAAGCTGTGCATTGAGACAGTCTGGGGGGGGGAGGGAATTAAAAAATCAGCTTTCTGTTTATCAGTTCCCTGTGTGGTTCACCTTGCACCTGCATAGCCAATAACACAGGTACAGGGAAGGGGTATTGAAAAGAGGAAGACTGCAGAGCAGCCTCAAACTAGATTAAGCTAACTGCAGACCAGTAGCATTAAACTGTTAAAAAAAATTAACTTCTTAATCCTCCAATATGACATACATCGTTGGTGTCTGAACACTGAGTAGCTACGACCTCTGATGGGGAATCTTCGTGTGCATTCTCAGAGTAATTGCCAAAATGTGAGAAAACATACTCCAGCTTCCTGTCTCCCTGATACTAGAAACACTTTAGGTTTTCCACCTAGCATTTTAAACAAGTCCTATCCTCAAAAGGCTATTGAAAAGGTTATCACTTAAACACTTAACAAAATGCTCAGAAAGTATATTAAAGTAAACAGCCTTGCAGACGTGAAGTGCAACTTTCCTCCATATTTGAAGCACTATGAATAATTTCTTTTAGCCCACAATGACTTCCTGCACACGGGTAAGATCCATTAGAAAACACAGAGCAGGCCCAAGATTCAAGCCCACACTGGATCAAAAGGGGCATGAGAACTTTGATGTTTTTATCAAGCAGTAGTATCTCTGGAAGTCTGGAGAGGAATCTACCAGTGCTTCAAAATTCTTCAGGAGAAAAACAACTGATAGAGAGGAAAGTATCAGGCTCTTTATATTTATGTCCATCCTGCTACACCTCAGTATCAATCTTAAAACCCAAAATAATACATCCTTGAGAAAAAGCAAAGGAAGGATATACAAATACCAGGCACCATGGGAAAAACAAAAAAGCATAAAAGCATATACTGTATTCAAATTGATTGCTTCTACTTCCAGAGTAACCTCGGCAATCAGTTGCGGCACCTTTCAACAGTTAATGAGTAGTGTAGAGAAAGTTTCATTCAGATAAACCTTTAAGGGTTGTCTTTCTAGAGCTCCCTTGACTCTAGTATCAGACAAATGAATCAAGAGTGTAACGAGGATTCACTACTTCAATGCAAATCTGCTCGAGTAAGCTGAGGAATACCTGTATTAGCCATTTTAAGCATGTTTTTTATAGCACTTAAATTTAATCAGAGGTAAGAAAACTGGCTTGTTTGAAGAGTTACTGCCTCCAGTTTTGTAGAGGACATTCAAAAAACAGAAGGAAAAACAAGAAAAAAAGAGTAGAAGGAAGGTGAATCAGCAAATTTCACCAGTGGCACTCCTGCAACGTACCATGCAAATTACAGATGTTTGGACCATTATTGTTGCTACAATTTTTAAATTTGGCAGATTATTTTACAATATGTTAAAATGTTTTCCAGAAAGGCCACCCTGAATATGACCCAAGGCAGACAGATGAACTACAAGGAGGTGGCTGTCTACACTTCCATAGCTTTGCTATTTAGTATCCGGCATTAATGGTAAAAATACAAGATCTTCAACTAGTTGTAAGCAACTAAACTAGGCAATACGATAAACTTCCAGAAGAAATCACTGCAGAATTTCTTAAACAGTATACAAAGTTTCCACCCCTAAGACACAACGTATTTCTCATTTGTCTACAACAGACCTACAGAAACTCTAACATAGTAATAACAATTCATTGTATATTTCTGAGACCAGTAATGTTACAAGAAAACGCTTTGACACTGAGTTTCAAAAGCCAAATCAAAGCACGGAGCAGCACACTAACTGAATCATGAGAATTCTTTTTGGTTCAGCAAACACTTAGACTTTGGTCACTTTTGGTCAGCAGTTTGACAAGCTAAAACATTTGTTAAGCCCCACACAGCATCCCAAATTTACATCTAACTTACGACTTCCAACACCTTAACATCCTTCTTCCTAAGGGTTTCAATTAATATGAAGAAGGAAATAATGGATAGATTGTAATACAAGAAATCAGATGACACACTACACAACCGTAAAGATCATAAAAAAGCACACTGGAGAGTAGCTGAGGTCAGAAATTAGAGACACCAAATTTTTAGATAGATAGAAGCACCATATTTAAACAGATTCCATGGTGTAAGAAAATGAGATGTTATACCATAGCACAGCTGTGTAGCTGAGAGACATCATAAAAGGGATGGGCAATCCCACTTCAAGCACTGGAAGCACTGATGCGAAGTTCAGTGTTCCCAACGAAAGAACTTTAGTAGCAAAATGTGACCTGCTTAGTTGATGAATTTTCCCTGCTCTTTAAGGAAATTAAAAAGCTAATGGAGAGCCTCACTCAGATAAAAGCACACTCTAAAGTAGTCTTTACAACACAGATGAGATTAAAAGTACAAGTTCTTGCAAATTAACGGGCACAACTTCTAGAAGTGATACAGTTAGCTAAAACATTTGCAATGATAGCACAAAATTGCATTTGGATAAGTACCTCAGGTCATCTTGAATGCATACCAAAAAAAGCCCCAAACAAATTTGAAGAAATTTGAAACGCCAAAAATTAATCAAAGAATTACAGTAAGGGGCACTAGAGGGTCCAAAGGAGGAGTAAAAGGAGTTAAAAACTTGGCAGTACATTTGCACATGTAAGGAAACCACACAGTTAAAACAGCAAAATGAGAAAACTAGCATCTCCCTGGATCTTGCAGAGAAAAGTAGGGGATGTCAAGAGTCTCAATCATTATTCTAGAGATTAAAGAAAATTTACCAAAGCAACAGTAGAGTTCTTCATCATCCTGGAGACTGAAGTCAACACAGCCTCAGAACTAGCTGAGGTAGACCATGGGTTTTTTAATATAAAATACAGTTGTCTGTCTGTAGATAGAGATGATGCCTTGCATTGGAAATGCGTGGTTTGTATGGTGCCTAGCTTAACGGAGAACTCCTCTCCCACTTACCATCAGAAATGCAAAGAAAACAATTATTGCACAACTTATCTTCAATAAGAATTATGTTTAAGTAAGCCCTCACTTACATACTGTAAGACACAATACACCCACATAGCAAAATAATGATAGTTGTCTTACAATCTGGACATCTATAGGCAAGCATAGCTCACAAAGTAACCCATATTTTTTCAGCCATCTGTGTTTGAAAAGTAGCTGGGCTGCTGATCCTCAGTCTTGCTGGAAGGCTTCTCCACAGGCACCTTCTAATGCCCAAGACATTTCCACATTCCACATCTCATGAAATTTGAGGGAGTTGATTCATGACCAGATGTTATGCATTTGTTTCTGTAACAAAACTATCCCTCATCTAATGATGCTTCAAGTAACAGTGCAGCAACTATCTATTACCTCATCTAGTGTTTAAAACCAATATTCTTCCTTTTGAGAGGCCACGTCTTTACAACGGATTCTGCAGGCTAGTAACAAGCAGCCAAACTTTCCAGTGAAGATAATAACAAACACATTTCCCTCTCTAAGTATCCCCAAACTGTCAAATCTTCCCCTGGTTTTCACTTCTGTAGTCTAAATAAAATCAATGGTATAGTCATACAGTTCTGTAAATGTAATTTTCAAAGAGAAAGTAGCACTACAAAGCTAAAATAAAGATTTTTTTTAATTAGGACTGATTTGACAGCTTCTAGTATATGTCTTCTGAAAGTAAAAGCTAGAGTTCTATTTCTAAAAATATTTAGTTCCACTTCTGATATTACAGTGTACCTGAAAACACCTATACAAACTATAGTTAGAACTATTTTGGACTTAATCTATTTGTAGATTACTGTAAATATTTTCTGATGCAGAAACCTAAAAGCAGATTACTACATTCAGATGCTGGCATTGTCTTGAGTGCACAGATTTTGAAGTAAGCTGTTAGCCTCAGTGGTTTGAGAGCTGTGAGCAAGGCCTTGGCAAGAAGCCACATCCTCTCTCAAGAACTGCTGTGAAAGTGAATACTTCTATCAAGCAAAAACTGCCTCAGACTTGAGGTTTTCCTACTTCCCAGTCTCAATTACTTGCTATCTCAAAATCATTTCCTCATCTCATTTTCACATCCCCTGACTGTGGAAAGCTTGCTGGCTGCTGTGAGGACTCTGCTCCTCCAGCTGTTCCTTTATTGGCACAGGAGTTACCATCCCTTACCTCTTTCTGCAGCTGCAACTATGAAAACAGCATCCGCTTCATGCTGTAATTCCTATGGTTGTCCAAGGGATTCTAACTAGGAGTGTCATATACTAACAAACTTAAGAGGTTACATGTTAGTAGAGTGCCTGATATATTTCCCATACTGCTTCATCCCCTCAAATACATCTTTTAATATAAAAAGAGAAAATTTTACTCAGACTACAAATAAAAACCCATGGAATGCTTTTTTTATTCAGTCAGAGATTCAGTTTACCGATAAATTTATTTTTCAGACATTGACAAATATTTAAAGTGATGTTTAAAATATTAACTACCATATTCAGTATTCAAAATTACAACAGGGATGCATGTTTTTATGGCATTAAAATTGAAAATCTGTATTTGGCATGCTTAATACTGGGTGATCATCACAGCACCTCCAGTACAAGCAAAAACTGTAATTAACATAGACTGCACAGCATAGCTCAGCAAATGAAAAAAAGATTTAAAAATAAAAAAAACACTTCTACAAACATTGCAATATAACCTCTAAACTCTTTTAAGCTTAAGTATATTTGAAATCTTTCCCTCTTAATTCATTATGTGATAGGTAAACTAATCCTATATGGCTCATCCTTTAATGAACACTGTTCTCACAATTATTGCTATACTCAATATTTTCAAGATAGTATTTCTGTGTCGTCACCACATTTTATCACTGGAGCTCTGTGCACACCAAGCTCAAATCCAAAGAAGCTATGACGCGTAAACACTCAAGCTATGATAAAAACACCTCCATTCTCCAGTACAGTGTGCATGGCTGCATAGTGACTCCAGAAGTACAGACACTTTCTTCCCCTCTTTCAGGCGTGTACTGCTATGCTGAGAAATGCCAATGCACGTAAAACTTTCCCTATATAAACTACATAAACACAGCGGTCTGTGAATAGTCAGATTTGTCAAGGGGTTCTTTATTGGCGGGGTGGGAGGTGTGGGGGTCACTGCCTCAAAAAACCTCCTGCTTGCATTTTTCTGGGATTCTTCCTCCTTGCCTCGATAGTTACAGAAACCATCAGCTTAGGTGCTCCATCTACAACAGATCTAATAATTTTGACCTAACCAGGTCAGTCTAAGGAGATATTCCACATCCAAGTTTGGATACGAGAAAAACAAAGACTTGAGATTGGGGCATCGCGGTTCTACCCCCATCTCCCGGACGAAGAGGTCTCAGGGATACCCACAGATGCTGAGGCCTGCCCGGCCCTCATCTCATCCCTTCTGGGGAGCCTTCGAGGGGCGTCCCCGCCACCCAGGCCCCACAACTTTCCCCTCCACGTGAACTCCCTGGACAGGGAACGGCGGAAATGCGAGGGACACATCACGGCCATCTATCCCTGTGTCCCCCTCCCCAGCTCCCGCAGCGCGGGAGGAACCAGAGGGGGCCGGCGGGAGGGAAGGGAAGGGCGGGAGAGGCGGGGAGAAGGCGCAGCATCCCAGCGCTTCGCCTGCCGCCTCCCCCGCATCGCGGGCAGGGGCGGCACCGGCCCCTTCCCTCCCCCCGGCTCCGGCCGCCGCTGGAGCCCCCGCCCCTTCCCCGCAGAGCTACTGCCTCGCTCTCGCAGCAGCGGCGCCACTCACCTCTCTTAGAGCCGGGGCTGGGGCTGCCGCCGGCGGCCCTGGAGCTCTTGCGGGAAGCCATCGCACCTCCCGTCGGGCAGCGCAAGGGGGCGGAGCGGGAGCGCGTCGGGAGCCGCCGCCGCCACCCGAGTCCTGCGTGCGGCGGGAGCGCGCTGAGGACACGGCAGCGCGACCCCGAGCGCTCCGCG
>VZTE01002546.1:530858-577377 GCA_013397775.1 Eulacestoma nigropectus
GGAGAGCGGGGTGGGCGGCAGCGCCGCGTTTGTGTGGCGACACCGCCTGAAGCATCCCGTCCTGTGTCTGAAACCGCGCTCCGCACCCAGTTAGGCCCCCAGACTGTGGGAAACATCATCTATGTGTATAAATATCTAACCGCCAAGAGGATGGAGCCAGGCTCTTTTCGACGATGCCAAACAACAGGACAAGAAGCAATGGGCAGAAACTGGTGCACAGAAAGTTCCACCTGAACATGAGGAAGAGCTTCTTTATTGTGTGGGTGACCAAGCACTGGAACAGATTGCCCAGAGAGGTTGTGGAGTCTGCCTCCCTCACGGGAGATATTCCAGAACCGTCCAGACACAATCCCAGGCCATGTGCTGTAGGATGACCCTACTTGAGCAGGAGATTGGACCAGATGACCCACTGTGGTCCCTTCCAACCTGACCCATTCTGTGACTGATTCTATGGAACAGCTTGTCAAACCTTCCAGAGAGAGCCTTTGCAATCAGCAGAGTGAAAGGGTTTGAAGTTTGTCGTATCAGACAATAAGTTCCCCAGCAAGGCTTTTTTGAGGCTTTAAAAATACTTTTAATTGCCTGTGACAAAATAAGCTTCTTTTTTTGCAGGAGTTAAGGATGCCTCTTGGAACTGATGATTGAGTTTGAGGCTGGGTTAAATACCAGTTTGGCATAACACTAAAAGTCTGAAAGAAAAAAGCAAAACCCAGCTTTGAGTCCTGACCATAAATACAGTGTTTCAGGTCAAAACAAACAATTTTGCAAATTAGAGCCTTTGCAAGTGGATGTGTGGAGAAGGAAGCCTTTTCTCAAATCAAAGGTTGGCACTGTGTTTTGGATAGTAATGCTATGAAGCTAACCAGAAACACTAATTTACTAGAGAGCAGTAATCAGTATTTTTTAATGGGATTTGCACTTAGATGCTTAGTCAAGTAACAGGATATCAGTGTGTGCACACTGATATCACTTCAGGCAGTAGAAGTTAAAGCAACAAGTTTTGGGAACATCAATTAAGCCTACTTCTTGGTATCTCTCATGTAAGTTAATTGGTATCTAGTACAGCTGAGTATCTGAACTTTTCACTTGGTTATGGCACTCTACCAGAGTCTTATTTTCACATGATGTGTAAGTACTTAATATTTTTTGAGATGCTTCCTTTTTATTTGGTGAGGCTAAAGCTACTGGACAAGTTTAAAAGCTGTTAGGGAAGAGTAGATGTACTCATGACCATGTAGAATTTATCACAAAAAAGCTAACAGGATGAATTATTAACATTTCAGCAAATTGGAAAGTACAATGCAAGGAATGAATTGTCCTAAGGAAAGCAAAAAAACCCATTATAATCTGGTACTGGGATTACTGAAAATACAATAATTAGTAAAAAGTAGATGTGTGATACAAGTAGATATTCTTGCAAGTAGCAATTACTGCCAATTGAGACAACAGCTGTTTGTGGTTAATGTGGGATGCAGTTTCCTGAAGCTGTACTCCTGGAAATGGCAGTTGGATAAGAAAAGAGATACTAAGAACATTGAAGCCACTGGACAGGCAGCGACACTTAGAAGGATATTGCTAATGTTTTACGGCAAACAAACTTTTTGGCTTTAAATAGACTGTCAAATTCCTTACTTCTGTTTACTTTGGCACACAGTTGCCAGCATTTTGTAATTGGTATATTCAGTACCTGCCCAAGAAGTCTCTCTTGCAAGATTAAAGTATACTCCCAGAGGTATAAATGCTCATACAGTATTGAATGTTTATGCTGATTGCTATCTTTCTGCATGATCTTGTTTAGAGGTTTCTGTTGCTCTCCTATAGCATCAGAACTTTTTCCTCCCGTTCCACAGGCAACTGTAAACTGAAGAGGAATGTTAGATAAGAGGGGCTATTGTCTTCTACTGATCAGAGAATCTTTTTCTTATATTTCTGCCTGATGTCTCTGATCATGCACTTAAAATCTGATCATGATATGTGGTTTCGGACTAAGCAGACTTTCAGATTAATTTGCAGAAAGCATCAGGCCTGATTTTCCTACTGGGATCATCTGAGCACAATTCAGGAACAGGCTATGGGATCCATGTCGTGACATGGAAGAAGCTTGGGACAGCTTGATTGTCGCCCTGGTTTTTCTACTGTTCTGTGTTTTTACTCCAGATGTTGCAGTGTCGGACACGAACACGCAGATTCAAACAGCAGCTCAGGACCACTCAGCAGGGCGAAGGACCCTGCCCACCTTTATTCTCACCTTTTTATACCTCTCTTAAAACAACCACACATTGGTAGATGAGGTTAACGCCTCTGCAATTTTACAGGATAGGAACATAGTCTATCATCTTTCTCCGCCTTGGAGAAAGGAATGAACAACAATCCAAAAGTTCAGAAAACATTCTAGGCCGGTTAGAAAAACAAGAGCTATGTTTATAGAAAATGCACGAGAACTTCTACTACAAAGGTAAAAACACAGAACAGTAGAAAAACCAGGGCGACACTTTATATCAGTTCTTTTAGAGAAAGTAACACCTAATTTGATTTAAATTTGCCAGGGTCAGTGTGCTACAAATGATATGACAATCCCTTCTGATCTGAAATGTAATGAAAATTGAAGCAAATATTTTAAATGTCATTTTTGGGAAAGGTGAAAAAGAGAAAAGCCAACAGTGTGGGTAGGTGACAAGCATGTGAATGGCTCATCACTTTTTAATCTGCTCAGTTGTTTTAGAGCTGCATGTTTGGTACATTGTAAGGGCGTGCAGGAAACCACAAGAAGTTAAGTATCATCTTTGTTTGTAGGAGGAAGAGAAACAGGGCAGAAAAAGAATGTAACAATGAGAAAGGAGCAAGTTAGTAAGGCAAAGGCAAAAAAAAAAAATAAAGCCATGAAAACCAGAAGTAATAAAAATAGGAGTTATAAATAAAGACAAGGGCTATGAGACAGACCACACAGCAGTCAGTTGGAGTCTTTCCATTTGTATCAGGCTTTTAAAAAGAGAAAATAAAAAATCCTTTCTGTTGGCAAGAATCACATTTACCCTCACTCCAAACTGTCCTAACTGACTCCTTGTTGAGACTACAGCTAAACTAAATTTAAATTATACTGCATATCATAAATCATTGTATTAAAAGAATGCCACCAAATAATGAGCCCTGCTTGGAAAATAAATGCATATTTTTTACTATGCATTTTGTTTCCATAAATACCTTTGTATTAGTGCAGTCACAGCTGTTTTGCTGTCCTGATTCATTCAAGAACAGTGACTCTGCTGTTTGACAGAAAGAAATATGTCCAAGGTGATAAACAGAAGCAGCAATGAAACAATTGCACAAGAAGAGGATTCAGTCTCTAATCTCCTAATTTCTAAAAGAACTGAAGATATGTGACCTGTCTGCAACAGTGAAATGGGATGCTGAGTGAAAAATGTTAATATGAAAGAATGAGTGACATCTCCTTAAAGGAACTATTAAATTAGGCCTATATTTTTCACTTCCTGTATCATAGCTGAATAACCCATTTTAAATCCCCCTGCACCTGTGCCAAAATCACTGCTATAGTGAGTTTATTTCCATTCACAGTTTTTATCTAAATTTGTCGTGAAGGCATCTGTTATACTGCTAATAGGCTGTGACATTTCTTGTATGAAAAAGTATAACTGAAGGCTTAAAGGATTCATCCTCATTCTGTTGGTGTCCCTGTTATTCATGTTGATCATTCTGAAATACAGCTGTCCACTCAATTATATATGTTTCTCATAAATAAATGTGTTTCAATTGATTATTAAGAGACAGCTCATTCTCCAACAAGAGAGGAAAAATTATTTTATGTCTTAATACATTGCACTGAAAAGTGGTAGAGAATTCTCAGGATGGCATTAGAAATACTATGTTAAAAATGCCAAGGTAGTATAAGATTTTCGATCAAAAACTTAGGTATGTAGAATTTTAAGGTTTTTGATTGCTTAGATAATTTTTTTTTCATGCATAGTGAGTGAACTATGCACTTTACTAGCCAGTTGGAAAAGGTGTTCCCACCAGCAGGCTGTGTTTAAAAATGTGCCTTGGGTAAATATAGGGCAAAGAGGGTGATGAACAGGTTTTACTGTTTGTTTTCCAGATTATCAAGTTGACGCTTGAACTGCTGACCATCTTTCTGGTTACAGGCAGTTCAGAGAATCAACATCCAGACATTTGCGTTTATCAGCCAAACTTCACTAACCGCTTGTGGAAAAACAGATCGGATGTTTTGGGAAGAGGGGGAGACAAGGTGAAGAGTATCTCGGTTATCCGAACATAAACAACTCTGTATTAGCTGTGTTGGTGTTCCACTTATAGCTAGGTGAATCTGCAGTAAAGTAAGGTGTAGTTGAGTTGGTTATTCTTAAGAATGAAATCTCTCTTTTATTTATTTTTTTTTAGTTTATTTCTTTTAACAGTGCTTCTTTGGCAGTAGACACCTGTTATTAGATTTCTGCATTCTTATATAAACTTAGAACAATTTCTAAATAGTTGGTGATACTGACAAATAGAAGGCAGCCATTTGTTTGAGAGGCATTCAGAAGTATGTGCTTATCCAGAATATAAGCACACAGAACTTGAGCCAGGTGAAGCATGTCTGGTTCAGGCATAGCTAAGGCTGAAGTAAAGTTTGGTTTTAAATTGCAAAGGTAAAATGTAGGTCAATAGCTTGTTCTTGTTGCTCTCAACTGATTTGTATTGACCTCACCAAGGAGTAACTCAAATAGCATTTGGCCTTTGGATCAGTGGTATGGCCTAGTAGTCTGGGATTTGTTGCAGCATTGCTTGGACTCTGGAGGTCTTACTGCAGATTTTGCCAGATCTGATTCAGGTAGATTGATTCTTGTGAATGTGATCAAAGCTGAGAATGAAGCAAACTTCTCAGAGCAGGATTTTTCATCTGGTGATTAGATTTTGCATAAACTGTGAAGATATTTGGAATTTAAGTGACGCCTTTTGTAATGTCTTTATGCACCAGCACAGTAATGTGTGGATTTGTTTCCTACAGCATGAGATGCCCAGAAGAAAAGAGTAAACATTTATTTGTGCACTTGTAACAGTTACTTGTAATGTGTATTCTTGGAAGACCATCAGAAATAAGCCTTGAAAGGTATTTAAACTTGAAGTCATACCTTCCAGATGGAGAGCAACTGATGGAGCTCAAATAGTAAAACACTGTAGATAAAGACTACAACAAACCAGGATCAGTATTATTTCAGTTATCTTAGATACAAATACAATACTCATTAGAATGGCAATGAAAGAATGAGGCTTAGTCAGCCATTCCCAGCACATGCCATCATACGTGCCACTGACATTACCAGGAAAAATGGGAAGGAGAAGGTACTTTCCTGACAACGTACTGCCTGCTCTTTTCAAGGTATCTGAATTATTTAGCAAAAGCAGGAAAGAATCAAAAACGTCTTTTCTAGCCTACAATTGCATTTGGTACAACTGCTGTACAGGCTGGAGCAAAAGTAGTGATATTAAAAGAGCTATCTGAATAGCAAAAATTTCTGGTCAGAAGCTCTAGAGTTTTGTTTGTTTAAAAAGCAAAAACCTCTATTGGCCATAAATTAGGATTCTTAAGCTTGGAGAATAGATGAACAGAAATAGCAATGGATTTAATAAGTTGTCCTGATGGATGGTACATTTCTCTGAGTGACTTGGCAGCTTTCCAAAATCAACTTGGAATATTCTTATGAAATCAGCCATCACCAATAGCTGCTTACTCCAGATGCCCTGTCTGAACTAGTCTTGCTAATTAACACTCTCTAATAAAATAATTTTGTGAATTTTCCACATTAGGAAAGAAAACAAGTTGCTAAAGGAGCAGCAGGATAGACTGTGCCTAAATTCCTGGAGATTTATTTCCTTTGTCTCCCCAAACTCTCTTCCACCTCTGCTTCAGTGGCCTCCCATCTTCCACTGAGAGTTGTGATCATCCCTACGGAATATTCAGATAGTGTGTACTGTCTGGTTAGTGCATAGCTGAATGGCTTCCATGCTCTGACCAGCACATACTTGCTGATTAGTCATCCTGTTGGCAAATTAAAGAACCGAGTCCTCTCTAGTGAACTTTGTATCTTCATTTATAAATAAATACCGCTCAAGTTTATTTAACATATGAAAGGTTCTGCAGCCTTGAGAGGCTTTTACGTACTCTGTCATTCCGGGAAAAAAAATGGAGAGACTTCACTTAGCTGTATTTAGAAGAATCTAAAAACTGAAAACACCTGCAAAAAACAGGTAAACAATAGCTAGTATTGTTTTTAAAAAAAGCTGTAATTGATAGAGCTTGCCCTATAGGAAGTTTTTTCTGTCCAGACCACTTGCTTAGGGATCCCAAACAGCTAGTTTCAGTCTGGCTGTAGTAAAGGGGCAAGGCAGCAAATAAGATTAGTAGAATTTTCTTCAAAATTACACATTTCAGTAAACTAGAACTGATCAAATGCTAGAACTCTGTCATGCTCTTTCTTTGCAAGTAATTCTGGGGGAATAACCTGTAGCATGAGCTCTCACACCTGAGAGTTTTTCTCAGCCTGTGGAAACTACTTCTGCCTGGGGTGAACACACCCACAAACCCACAAGAAATGGGATTTCTTAGTATAGAGACAAAATCTTAGATATATCAGTTGGTGCTAGCATTTCTAAGCCCTCACCTGGTCCTTCATTTTACAAGGTGAAAGAATACAGCTTTTTTAGTTGCTGTTTTCATGAAGCAAACTATTTCTATTTCTCTCAAACTACTTCTATTTCTCTCTAAGCCTCTTTCACTTTTCAGTGATACATGTAGCAGTGATAGTGATACAGCTGAAGAAATGTAACTTAATCACAGAATCAATATCCTGTATTCATTAGGCAAGTGACTCTTAGTAATAAAATGTTCTGTGTTTTATTCATTTATAAATGAATTTGATGGAGCTTTGGAGCTTGTTGATGTGAGTAGGATGTGAACAGATCTGAGAGGAGTTGGTCTAAAACTCACTGTATTTCATTACTCTCTTGAGATAGATAATGAAGTTTCTTCTTATTTTTTGTCTCGTTAGCTTTTACTGCATGACTGTAAATAATATATTTGAATACTTCTTTTTTTATTTTTTAATTGTGTACTTTTAAGGCATTCTGCAGGAGGCATTTTCTGCCAGCTGTATGCTTCCATCAGATCTGCTTCAGTTTTCCACAGGTATGTCTTTGCCTCCTAGTGGAGCAAAACACTTTCAAGAGTGGTTCATTTTGCTGTTTGCTTACATAGCCCCTGGGGGTTTTTGTTTGTTTTGGTTTGGTGTTTGTTTTTTTTTTTCCTTGTGTATTTCACTATAATAGTTGCAGATATTTCTGTTAAAAAATTTACTGGACTGGTAAGGTTTATACATGGCTGCACTTAATGACAAGTAAATGCCAATTTTTTGCTAAACTTTTCAATTTGAAAGAGCAATTACTTCATTTATTTGAAGTAGTTAGGCATGCTAACTTTTGTTTAGGTGCAGCCTAACTTAAGAAAACACTTGGCAGTACTGAACATTCAGGGCAGCAGTATATATACTTGCTGTACTATTAATCTTGTCCCCTCTCAGTGAGAGGATAGGGATATGTACTTGGCAATCAAAAGAATAAAGTCTATGACACAGAAGTGTGTGACTTTTTTGCTTGACATGACGCAGCCAAAGCAGGTCTGTTTGCAAGCAAATTGGAAGCAATGTCTTTGATTAAATACATGTAATTAATATTTGCTGTAATAAAATATGTAAATAATAAAAACTGTGTGTGTATGTGTGTATTAAGCATCCCTTACTGGGCAGGAATAAAGGCTAAGTCCAAGACCCGTCCGAGGTGGGGAGTGGGAGTCAGAGGTGTTAGATTTAAATGGAGTGGGAACAGGAAGCCAGAATACCCATTTGGTAAGAGCCTGTTTGTATAAGGTCTTTGTGGTGTGTTGAGTTGCCAGCTGCCGGTTCCATCTGGCAGGTGTAAGCTAATGTTTTCCTCTGGGGAGCAGGTGGTAGTAATTTACCTTACAATTTGGATATCTTGTAGGTGTGGTGGTCATGATGGTGTATCCTGTAGATTGTGGGGAGAGACTACTTTGCGGTGGAAGTGCACTATCATTCCAAGGAAAATTTTTCTGGTTTGTGGCTATGGAAAATCAGTTACATTGAAGGGTTATCATTCATTCTTAATAATTCAGATGACTCTGAACTTTGAAACTGCTCCTATTTTCATCTGATTAGTCAAGCTAGTCAAATTTAAGACTAAGTCCAGGAAAACTAACATTCAAAATAGCAAGTTTAAAAAAAGCTAGAAAGATCTTCAGGGAGAATCTTTTAACATTACACATGCAAAAGTTCCTTCATTTTTAAGGGCCTTCAGCTTTCATTTCCTTGCTTTGTGTGGAATAGGGGCAGGGTGCCAAGTTCTGTGTATTATACAGTCACAAATAGCAGACTGGTATTCAGAGCATGAGTGGGTCCCAGCTTCACAAGCTGACAGATGCCTGTCATTTGTCTGACATCTGACTCACTATATCAGGTTTAAAGATATTGTTTCTCATCAGTTAAGATGCTGACTTCATTTGCCCATATGTTGCACTTTATAATAAGCACTGGTGTACTTTCTTCTATGTTCTTCTTTCTTCTTCACATAACACCTTAAAACTCTTGGGCACAAAAAAAAATTAGCCCATGATGAGGACTGGGGCACTGTAATCAATAGGATGGTACCGTTTCCTAGTACTTCTTGGCCGTCCATATGTGCTCCTCTATGCTGACTTAGAGGATGCGTTCCTTTGCTGGGAGGGGGAGCCTGTCTTTTATTGTGATGGTAGAGTTCTTTTGATCTTAGCTGCTACAGCAATATGAGTGAGAAACAGCTGAATGGAGTAATGCCAGTGACAGAATCTGCCCTATGTTGTTGCTTTTTTGTTTCCCTTGTGAAATTCATAAGCATAGCTCCTATACTGGCTCCAAGATAGTATTGAATGGCACACAGAGCTTGATCATACCAACTGTAACTCTTGGTTTCATTAACCGTTCCTGATTTACCTCTGTAAATTTTCTGGCCATAGGTTTGTAGCCTTCAAATTATGTTATCTGGTTTGGAACGTACTTGCCTGTGGAGTCTAAGATTAAATCATTAAACCATTAAATCTTCATCTTGGTTAAGGGCTTACAATTCTGATGCTTTTTTTCTCAAATTTCTTGCTATGTATTTCTCTAATGAAAATTCAAATTCATTTTTTAGTGGTAAAATTTCCACTGACTTCCACTTACAAAGTCATTCTTTATCTTTCTGAATTTATCAGGTTACTACTTTCTTTGTAGTAAGGTGTTTTACAAACTGTGCCATTGTCCATTGCCAGTAGGTGGAAGGTGGTGTCGTGAAGATCCAATTACACTGCACTGTGAGAATTCACTGCAGATGTACAGGAAGATAGTAATATGAACCTACAACACCTATCACAACACATTAACTGAAGTAGTGAAGTGTTGAGCCTAATGTTGTAAAGAATATATCTTATTTCAGGAACCTGTTTGCTTTACTCATGACTGGCTACTAAAATGGCATTAATGTTAATTTAGAAAAACAGCCTGTTAACCTTTTGCATGCTGGTACATTTGGAACAAAATGTTTTCTTAATGGAAAGGTATTTGGACTTTGGGATGGAGCTCAGAAGGGTGGGAATGCAGGGAAGGGACAAGTGAGAAGAAGTGGCAAGTGCAGTTATGGAATTTTATGTGCTCAGGTGGGTAAACATGACCCAAACAGAATTTTAATTGTTTAAACACGAATGTACTTTACTAAATTGATTTAACTGTCTTTAATTACATTTTTATAAAATCTAACTATAAGCCGTAATGTGAGCATCGAGTGGATGTTGCCAGAAGAATACAAGGTAGCAGAGAGTTCCTATCACTGGGAGCTTGCTCTGCATGGGGAGGACATGTCCTCAGACCTAAGAAAAGGGGTAGAACATACACCTGAGATTAATGTAATGCTGGCAAACATGGTGTGTCCAACATGATCTTGGGGAAGAGATGGTTGTTGTTTGAAAGGGGAATACTGAGACCTTAAGGGGAGTATGGAAGCCAAAGAAATGGCATCTGAGAAGTTCTCATGCAGTGAACCTGAGAAGAAAGGTAGATTGATGGCACTGTGCTTAGTTAATCCAATCAAAAGTATTAATAAGCAGCTAATTACTCTAAGGATTTGGACTTTGATGATCTTTGTGGGTCCCTTCCAACTCAGGATATTCTATGATTCTATGAATTAATATTTCATTAGACAAATAGACCCATCAGTGGCCGTCAGTGGTCTGGTTGGAGGATATTGCTATGACAAAAAGGCAAGACAGGTAGTCACCGGCCTACTCCAGAAGTCCATGGTGTTTCTCAGCATAATTTCATATCACAAATGAGAGCAGCCTACAGGTGATGGGTTAGCCCCACAGCAGAGCTGAGTGCATGTTTTGAATCCTTAATTGTGTAAGTCCTCCACTTGTAGTATCCAAGTATAGACCACTTAAGTCTGTTTCTCTTCTTCATAGTAAGCTGCCAGTTCCATTTGGATTAATGAAGAAGAGGATAGAGCTGCTCAACTGTAATGCAGTGACAGAAATGGCCTGAGGGATCCCATCAGGGGAGGTGTAGGATCTTGCTGCTCTCTGTGAAAGCAGGTAAGGGTCTGAAGTTTTAGTTCTGTGAGAGAGGAAATGATGTTTGCATCTCTACTGGAAGACCATTCTTGCCCCATAGGGAAAACCAGCACAGAGATCAAGTCAAACAAAAAAACTTTTTTGCATACTTGAATTGTCATTCTTTGGGTGGTTCTGCCCACTTTTATCTTTGCTTTATCCAAGGATCCTGTAGTGAAGGAGAGGTATCTCAAGACATAATGAACAAAGCGATTGTCTTTCCTGTCACCTTCATATCTTCTTTCAATGCAGCCCACTCTAGGCTCTCTCTTTTGTTCACATGATTCCAAAGGCAGGATATAAGTACCATCTTTTTGTTTGTGCAATATATAATAGCTCAGGTTCTAACATAGTTTGTATGCAGTCCTAATGTATGAGTATGTATGTGGTGGTTTTGTGTGTGAGCTTAAATATGTGTATACATATCTGTTTAGTAAAACCTCTCTATAAACAGGCTATTGATAAAAATTTTCTCATATAACTTCACAGGTTTTAAAAATAACGCTAAAGTAAATATGCCAAGGTGTGTCTTGGAATGTTTTCCATCCCATGGTAGCCTATACTGCCAAAGGAGGAACTTGTCTTAAGTCATAATTAGAATAAGAAGAGAAAGTGGCAGGTGAAGTATTTTCCTTTCCCCTCCCCTCGACCCCCTCCCCCTCCTCTTATAATATCTGTAAAATATCTGAACTTTCTGGACTGATTGCAAAGCTGGCCCTTCTGCTCACCCCTGTGACTGTGAGTAGCTGGATTTTCATTGGGGGTTGCCAGTGGCAATATGGAGGCTCTGGGGAGTAGGAGGATCTGTTTACACTGTTATTGAATTATGTGTCTTTATTATCTTGTTTATGTACTATTGAAACCTTTAAAATATTATCAATGATGCCTACAGCATTGAAGGGTGGCTTTTAAATCATGTTATCTAGTAAGTATAACCCAATTAAATTGTATAAAAGCACATACTTGCAAGTTACAATCAAGGAAGTCTTTCATATTTTTTATGAATTTGAATAACTTTATGATGCTGAGCTTATTTGCCTGAGTGTACAGCTATGCATTTTTATTTTGTATAACATTCTCATTTGCAGTGCCTGGTGGACCATGAAAATAAATTGGAAGTAAAATATTTAATGCAAATGAAATTACCTTGGAAGTCATTTGCATATTGAAATATAATATGTAATAGGACTTTATTCTTTTTCACCAAAGAATCCTATAACAGTAAAAAGATAAGAGAACAAGATTTAGTATACAGAATTCTGTTATGCACCTAGTCTAGAAACAGTAGTAAGCTTCTGCTCAAGGAAAAGGTTAAAAAACAAGTATCAAGATCTGTGATACAGAGAGCCAGCTACTCAGGACTGCACATGTGAGGAACATTCCTTTCTAATCTTTGTACGTGATCGGGTTATGCCCTGGCATGGGACCCTGGAGTGCCCATATTACCATAAGCTGGCTCAGCAAGGGACTATTCTTGATTTGTCAACAAATCATCCAGCCCCTTAAAAAGTCTTTCAGTCTGTATGTGATGTATTCATGTCATAAGGAATGTAATGGTACTAATATAAATCCCTTTTATGTTAAATTGCATGTCCCTTAGTTAGAAAAGTGGTTAATTACTTCTCATTCCACAAAACAGAAGTTTGTTTTTATTAGGAACTTCATAATTCTCTGGAAATATAATTTTTCTTTCCCTAGAGAGGGAGATTCTTCTATTAATTATTTTTTACTCTAGGAAAATCTTGATATTCCACTGTCTTTATTTTTGGTCTTTGCTTCTGTCAAGCATTTATGTATTTTAAACTAAAATAACCAAAAGAATGCTAAATGTTTTCAAGAGGTTTGTAAATCAATATGTTCGATTCTTCTGGCCAGAAACATAAGAGCTGGGAGGGAAGATTACCTGTTTGGCAGCAAAGGCAAAGGGGAACAATCTAGAGTGTCTAACATAATTTACATAAATCATTCTGTTATTTATTCCTAGTTCTACACAGTAGTGTTTTCTTCCTGCTTTAGATCTTCTTGCTAAGTTAATATTTTGTAATAATGGTAGTACAAGTACAGATTTTGTGCTTTGTTTCAGTGTTAAGAGTCATCCTGACATAATAGGCAGGGATTTGTGAATTGAGAATGGTATTTAAGTTTGACAATATAACCTCCGAAGTTCCCTTCCAGCCAAAGTTTTTCTGTCATTTTGAGGCAAGCATCAGTACTTCTGTCCAAGAAACCAGAAAAGCCTCTCAAATAAACAAGAGCAAGTCTAGCATTCTTGTTCCAAATCCTTCATTTTGAGGACAGAAGATGTGGTCTGTGAGATCCTATAGGCTTGGACTGGCATGGGGCCAGGCTGAAATAGTGGCAGTAACTGCAGCAGAGAAGGGACTTTCCTTGGCTGGCTCAGGAAGAAGAGTTGTAGTTGCCCAATGGTAATACTGAGCTGATCTGCAGGAAGAGTCCTCTCAAGTGTAGCTGTGCTGCAGTACAGAGTTCATGCTTTCTCTTACCCAAACAGGCAGCACCAACAAGAACACCACAAACCTGGCAGCAATGGCAGAGTTTGTGTCCCAGAACTTAATCATGGCAAAGCACACGGAAGCACAACTGTGTGACACATGTGTTGCTGGACTGAAACAGATGTGAAAAAAGAACCAACTTGAGATAATGACTCAGGATACCTATGGTCACAATTCTTTTGTGCCTACATTGTAGCTCAGTAAACCTGATAGCGTTTGGGGTGAAGTTATGAACATACTTCTGTTACATGGTAGATTTTGCTGCTTTTATTGAGTGTAGTGCTTGTAAATGGGCACATTTAATAGAAATATGATTGTGTGTCTTCTTTGCTCACTCTTCTTTTTCATACACACTATCAGATCTCAGTTTTCCAAGGGCTGGATAGGCAGAAACATGATAAGTGTTTCTAAAAAAAACCTAACCCTAACCCTGTGATTAATGAACAAGCAAATCGAGCAAACTGTAATGCAAGAGATAACTGGAAAAAGGAGAAAGCTTCATTGACCATGGAAACCAGAGAACCTCTAGCTGAGCCAATCTGGTAGGTATGGATAGTGAAGATGTGGCTGTACTTCTCTTAGAACGTGGCTGGCCTGCACAAGGCAGTTCAGATGACTCTGCCTCCAATAATGTGATTGAGCCACCTCCTAGATAACCTAGATAAAGTCACCAGAGATGGTTTGAACAGTTGGCTATCAAGCAAATATGTGGGTCCCTGCTCACAAAGCATCTCAGGATTTGTGAATAAAGAAAAGGTGAACAGGGAGGTGGTTTATCTTCTCAAATCCAGAAGCGTAGGCCTGATCACCTGGCTGACCTGTGCGTGCCTGGAGGTATGAAGCAGATCGTATAAGATTTGACATAGGAATGTTATAGATAACATTAGATCCCAATGAGATTGGAATAGGATAGACCTTCTTAAGTGTTATTTAACCATAGCACCTCTATTAACAAAGTGTAGCTCCAGGAAGACAGTTGTTGCAGTAGCATGAAGATCTGGGGCTGCTCAGACCTCTAAAAGCAGCCTGTAAGCAATACTCAGAAGGCTGTCGTAAATGAGAACAAATCCTAGCTCACTGTTGGTGCAGCTGAGCAGCAAAGAGCGATTTCTACTTTTATGCCAAAATAAAGCAGATACAGAGTCAGGTCACTGAAGGGAATATGAAAAGATCTATAAAAGACACTCAGCATATAAGATCTGCACAGTAATACCTGCACATATCTCTGCTGACTCAGCCTTTGTATTTAAAATGTCTCATCTCTTTTGAGAGACTACACTTTAGTCTGAGTCTTTTTTGAGAGACCATTTTGAGTACTCATACTGACAAAAAAAAAAAGACCAGTTGTAGTCACATGTTTTGTATTAGTAGAAAGGTTTTAAGTGGGGCTGTTGTATGCATAGGGATAAAAGGTCAGGGTTTTTTCTGAGGTATAGATGTCTATGTGATGTTTAGAATCTAGAGTCAATTTGCACTGCCTCAGACCATGGCTGAGATTAGAGGAGAATCTTCTTGCTAAGAAGTGGCACAAAGTGCAGAGATACAGTCTGACCTAGTAGGTTCACAAATACAGTTCAACATTTCACAGACTTAGCAGCTCAGTTCTGAAGACACTGTGTGTATAAATGAGCTTAGCAGAGTTCCTGAGCTAATGAGCTCTGACTTGCTACTGCACGATAACTGGGGCACAGAGCTGCACTAATGCAGCTTTGTTGCTCTGTGGCCTGGAGCTGGCTCATTGTTCTTGGATTCCTATGCAGAATGCTGGGCCCACACCATGCTCAGCACAGTCAGAGCCCGTTGAGGTCTGTCTGCACTCGTCAGTGCAGAGTGATTTGGGAGGTTGTTTCCAGTGTCCTTTGAATGAGTCCCAGATGAGTCTGGTTCTTCTGCTCTTTAAAACTCCACTAGTTCCAAACTACTTTTTGGGCACTAAGTAGAGTATTTTTCAGGCTTCTGATTTACCACCATTTGGTGAAGAATAAAATTACTTTATTCTAGAGAAATACGAGTTCAAAACACCATACTAGATTCTGAGACAGTGACAAAAACTGATATCAACAGCTGGCAATAGTTTGGGGATTTCTTTGGGTTTTGGATTTGGGTGGGTTGTGGGGTTTTTTTCTCTGGGTTTTTTGGGGGTTTTTGGGGGGTTTTTTTTGTCTTTCAGTTCTATTATCAGACGTATGAATGGGCCATTTTGGCAAGATGTCATTTTCCAGTTCATTGCTTTGGAATGTCATGTGAGAAATGTGCATTCGCATTACAAGTCACTTTAATGGGTAATTGGATAAATGCAATTTAATGAGAGAAATGAATTTTTTTAATCAATGTTTATGTAATTCATCTGTCAAGAAATTACCCTTATGCTATAATATAACATTAAGAGAGACAAAATAAGATAATGAGATGAATAAATTATCACGTACTGAACACTCATGTTAGATATGCTCTTCCCTCTTTTCAGTTGTGTCTGTTAGTAAGGCTTTTGCAAGAAAAGGAAATCACGATGGGGAAAAGGAAGGTTTAATAGAGATTTCCAGTTTGCTTCAGTCCAAATTTAGACAGTGGCTTTTGTGCTAGAAGTGTCCAGGTTGTCCCCTGTCTGAGACTCAGAACCCTGATGCAGATGCTCAAGTCCTGGTGTACACAACTTTCCCCACAGCACAGTGTCCCAAAGACTTCTGTGGTTGGTAAAGATGTTATGCTGACACATTCAGGTTTCTGCTTAAGAATTATTTCTATGGTTCTCTTAAGAAACTACCTTGGGACTACACCGGGATTAGAAGAAGGAGGAGGCTTCAATTCATTTTTCCTGATGTTGGTGATCTGGGCTGCTTACATTCAAAGATCAGAAAAAGACTTGTCAGAATGCAGAAGGTTTTATCTGAGATGAAGATGAGTGTAGACCATGGACTGACAATGGGGACACTCTGGTAGAGGAAGGTATTTGTCAATCTGTATGATCACTTTTGCCTCTCAAAGTGAGAGAATGTCTTACATTTTGTTGTCTCCTAAGAATGTTCTGACACTGCCGTCAATTAAACATTAATTCACCTCTTTACCTGATGCAATGTTTCCAGATTTATTTCTGTTTTGTATAATGGCAGTGCCTTTGGCCAGTGTTTTGGGATTTTACTAGGCACTACTAAATAGAAGTGTAAACTGAAAAGCCAATTTTCATACCTTGGAAATGGAAGTAGACATATCTTTTACAGGCTGAGAGCAGAGCGGGTTTTGCAACCCTAGCTTCTCTAGGGACTTTGTAGTACGCCACTTTATAGGAGACCATTGCCAGTGCTCAGGTTGTACCCTATAACTCTGTCCTGGGGTGAAATTCTCCTTTATGTGCTTTCTGGTTGCAGTTCCCCAAACTAGTACCATGAATTAGTTTGAGCTTAGAGCAGATGTAAATTACAAAGGGCTTTAACAGACACTGGGTATTCTTCAGGGGGCAGGCACCGAAATCCCTAAGTTGTGTTTGCATTCACAGGTACATTTTGTGCTCTTCTTACATAATATAAGACAGTGTTTAATCTGTCACCTGTTTTGTTTTTTTTTTCTCCAAGGAATTTTAACATCTCATCTACTCTCGAGTATCTTACTGAGACCTGAGACACTACTCAGTGAATTAGTCTTTTGCCTCCATAGCAACAACTAAGTCCTATGTATTCTAGCTGAGCATGTGGTTACTTTTTAGGACACCACATAGTGCTGCTTGCTCTTTTATAAGTGTATGATTGAAATTTTATTTATTTTTGGAAAAAAGAAAAGTATCTTGCTCAAGCCTATTGATCAAGAACTTTTTTGAAATATTAATAGGAATACTTTTAGGATTTTTTTAGGATTGGTTAACATAAAATATTCACCTTTACTGCTGAAAAAATGTGAAGCTTTGGAGAAATACATAAAAACATTATAGTGCTATTGAATAGTCTCTAAAAACAAAAGGAGAATTAACTGTTCTGTTTTTCATGGCTTATTTAGAAAAATGGCAAAATGCTCATGCAAGTTATATCTTTCTCACATATAACAGAGCTATTATTTGTAGTATGGGCAGAATTGTTTTTTCATTATTTTCAAAAATATGTTAGAAGTTATTATACCCTTTGTATCCTAGTTATAAGATATATTGCACATAGCCAACACTTCGTGTTAATTTTTCAGTTTATGCTAATTACTTGATTGTGAAGTTTTTGAGAGTGATTACAACCATGCTGGTTTTCTGCTGTGAATATGTGTTTTGTCTCAAAGGAAGCAAAAAATATAATTCAAATTTTAAAAGTTGTACATTTGCAATTATAATTCCACAAACCCACTCATTCATTTTTCTAGCCAAACTAATCCAGGGCAGGGGTTAGAAAACTTCCTGAAGTTTTTCTGAAGAGATATCTACCCAACAGCAATACTCAATTTGAGGCTGAGGAAAAGTGTGATTCTCTCTTTGCCAGTTTAAGCTCCGGCTGAGTGCACCGAGGTTGCCGACTTGGTAGCTCCTGAAGCTCCTCCTACTGTGACTCAGTTCCTGCCCGGGTTCAGTGGATAGGTAAGAGCCTACCACCACCTTGGAGTGAAGCAAACACGTGAGTGAAGTGTTGGCGGTGCCTTGCTGTTGAAGCACAGACACCATAACACAATGGTCACAACAGTAATGTGCTGCTGCAGTCATGTAGAGCAACACTGCGACATTAATTGGAAAGCATTAATTTCAGTGATATTTCTGACAAAAATCTGTGTCCAGGATTTTCTTCCCTTCCTTAACAGGCAGCACCAAGGAAAAAGAGTGTTCCAAGTTCCTACTGAGTGATTCAGCACTTTTCAATGTCTGTCTCCGTGCTAGGTACACAGAGAGCTCATTAATATGTGGCTTCATAGCGTTGTTTGTCCTTTTCCCAGTGGTACAAGTAACACGCTGCTGTTCCCATGACTTTTACCAATTCCCAATCTGTGTGTAAGTTTAAAACTGCCTACAGCCTCCTCAGTAGAGGGAAATTATTATGCAATGACATGGAGAATTTAAAACTCAATGGCACTTCTGGAATAATACACTGTTATGACTGCTTATTCCAATATGGAATAACAATGGCATGCAGAGCCCCATTCTGGCTGTTGCAAAATGGCTTTTACCGTAGCATTTGGTTTTGGTCAAGCTTGTTGTGTGTTGTGGGTCCAAAAGGACTGTGGCCACAGCCCTCTGGAAGAGAGTGCAACTTTACCCTCATTTCACAATATTTTCTATGAGAGTTCATAGCACACAACTGACCCTGTCATTCACTTGTGCTGGTATTCCCCTGCCTCTTCTTAAAAAAAGCTTCTTGTTCTACTAATTATCACCAGCCTATTTTGAGTAATACAATGTCCTCCTTCGATTTTTTTTGATGGTGGTTGAAACTGTTACAACTTCCTTTTTTTTTTTTTTAATATTTTTTATCTTAAGTCCTGTAAATGTTATTATTGTCAGCAATTTAGGAAATATCTTGTAGCAATTTTCAGGTATACTGTATTCTTCCTGAGAGTTGAATTGCTCAGTCACTAGAAATAGGAATTTTGTATTGGACTGCTAAAAACACTACAGGAAGTTAAATTCTCCTGGAACGCTGGATGAAAACGTGGGATATGATGACCCTGGATATGATAACCTTAATAGACTGTTTGAAGATGGAAGGACTGTAATTGTAAGGGCTGTTAACCTAGACATTCTTACCACACTGTCAAATTATGTAATATCAACTATCTTGTAACCTAGGATGAGGGGTAAACAGAACATTAATACAATTGACAGGCATTTAAAATAAATACTAAAATAAAAATACATTAACCATCTGAAGTCTATAAAATACTTTCAAGGTCTAACATTGTTTTCAATGTCATGTGCTTGACACAGTACACAGTATTTCTCAGGAGCAAAATTCCTGACCAGTCAAGCACATACCAAGGGAGAGATGTGTGAGGCTATTTCAATGGTGTGCTATTTTTAAAATATACAACAAAGCTGCTTCTCAAAAATACTCAGGTTTCACTGTATTCACGTGGAGTTTGCAAACCTGATTCTAGGAGCACTCTGGACTTTGAGTATCATGTCCCATGTTTGCAGATTTGTTTTAATCTGCTAATATCTCGGAAATATTACTAGCTTACTGTGGTTAAAAAAAATACGATTTCCTGGTTGTATAACGTGTTCCTCTGGAAAGCAGCTTCTTAGGAAGAACAGCACAGGAATCTAACCCAGCAACTCTTGCAAGCATTCCTGCTTACTGTGAGAGGATAAACCCGTATTAGGAAGCACATTTCTTCTCTGTAAAGGGCTAAGAATTTCAAGCAATTTCCTTACTGCTCATTAGAGGTCAGTAGTGAAGCACGATGGAAAGAAGAGTTGAGCAGGCATTTAAAGAACTTGGTTCCCTTCTGTTCAGGATTTGAGATAGGAAAAAAAAATCTGGTTTCCAGATGTAGAATTTAATTATAGTCTTTTAAAAGAGATTTCGTGTTAAAATGAATGAGGATATAGTTTATGAACACTGGATAAAACATAAAAGTAATTAGGTCCTTGGTAATATTTATTTTATGTTCTAGTACAGTATCCAGGAATTGGATTTTGTAGGCAAACCCAGCAGATTTAAATTACAAACTGAAGGTGTAATAATTATTTCAGTATGCCTCCCAACAGAGATACATTACATGAAAGCCACATTGCTGCCTTAAGGACAGTGGCTGTCATCTTCTGTTCTGACTAATCGGTGCTATAGGGATATGGTGAGTATCATCTGAAAGTTTCAGTTTTTATGACTTCGTTTGCATTTTAATGTGGATTTCAAATCACAAATGCATGCAATGTAACTCCTACTTGGTCATTGATGTCCTGAATGGACACCTGATCTTCCAGTTTCAATATGCATCATTAAGACTCATCTCCCCTCTCCTCTAAGGCCCATTATGACTCCAATCCAAGTCTCACCATTGTTAAGACTCCACTGCCTCCTGCCAACTTTTTTGTAGCACCCTAAAATAGTAGACCCCAAGGGACTAACAGTTCATATTGGTAAAAATGGTGAAGCAGTTTAACAGTTTAAAACCAGTGCTTCTAAACTTTCTTGAGTAGTTTATGTAATCTGAAAAAAAAATAATTCCTCTGCAGTCATCTAATTTCAGAGTGAAGAATCACTGTGCTTTTCATTTTGGTCTTAGAGACAGAATTATTAGTGTACTAAATCAAGTAAATTGCATATCATGCAAAGTTAGGTTATTTTCTGGATTTAATAATGCAAAATCAATAGAAGCATTTACGGCATTTGGATGCTTTCTGAACATGGTCCAGAACTGTTTTTCAAAAAACAGTTTTTCAGCACTCGGTCTACTGTGAACTGCTGCCAAGGCAGCTCTTCATAAGCCGCTCCCAGCAGTCTGCACAGTTAACATCTTCCTTCCTCATCCCCTCTTCAGGTTTTGCTCAAAGCTTCAAGTGCACATTTCAGCCTTTACATATAAGAATAAAAATCACAATCAGTCAGGACAAACATGTGCCTCTCGCTTATGGAAGTTTTGGGTTTTGACATAAAGATAAAAAGGGTGCCCTTAAGAATCCAAAACTTCATTCCTTGTCTTCTCTGTGCCATTCTCGCAGCTTGGCACGGGGCTGGGCTCTTTCCTATTGAAATCAAACAAATAATTCTGATGGCTTTTTCTGGAAATTACAATTACCTTTAAAAAAGGGAATATTCCTTCCATCAGTATCAGGAATGTATACCCGTCTCCATCCACTGCCCTTTCCAAGCTATCTGGTTGCAATCACATTAATCTCAAGAGTGAAACTAATGGAATTCTTTTTTCAGTTTTGAATATTACTTGTGCTAAACATGGTACATTAAAATACCTAAGGAAATCAGACACTCAAAACTGAATCTTGTTCTGATGGACAGAAGAGAGTTGCGTTTTTAGACTGAAGTACCAGGAAATCCATTAGCATATTCTGCTTATCATTCTCATAGGAGATAGTTATTCTCAGGAACATAAACATTTTTAAAGTGAGGTGGTAAAGTCAATGTGGTAAGTGGAGATCAACTGCATTTTTGAAAGAATCTCAGGGACTGTATGTGTATTCAGCTTCTGGAATTGGTCCTGTTCAGTGGAAGACTGCCTAAGATGTAGGTTTAATTGTGGAAGTTTCCTAGCAGGGAACTAGTAAATAAAATAGAAATATTTGAGATCTGACCCAATAGCTGGGCTTCAAAGGTGAGAAGTAACCATACCAGTTTTTAGGGAAGTAGAGATGCACCATCCCCAGGAAAAAAGTGATATTAAATTATTTGATTTTCTACTGCATAAAGTGCAATTATAATGCATATTGTGAGGCAATAAGAAAAGAAATCTTTGTGATTGTCTTGCAATTCTGTCTCCGTCTCCTTTCTCTTCCTCTCAGGTGGGTAATGGCACAGTTGTGAGACTTTGTAGATTTTGCCTAAGTGCACAAAGTGCTCTTGGATACTGAAAGGGCACAATGTTCTATAGGTATCTAAATACCTGGTTGTCCCCAGCATGTCTTCAAGTTCATGGGCAGAACCTCTAGGTAGTGCATGGTAAGGAATGATGGGGCATCATGCTGTGATTCCAGGCTGCTTGAGCTATGCAGTGTAACTGTTTCAAGGTTAATTCAGCAAATAAAAGGCTGGGTTTTCTGCTCCATTAGATGTGACCTGTATAGCCAGCTAGACTTAAATTGATTTGAATTGGCATTTTGATTCCCCTAGTCCAGGGCTGCTGTGAGGAAGAGAACAGCAGGTATAGCAGAGGAGGTGTTTTGTTCTGCTCATCAGTCTCCTTGAATGTTTGCTTTTCTTATTATTTTTTCTTCTCATGAGAACTTAGAAAAAGGAGCAGAAAGGCACAAAGGTAGTTTAACATCTTTCCCTGATCTTTATCATGTCCTGCTTCTATTGTCCATACAAGAGAAGTAACTAGAGAGTAGTGTAGAGATTTCCCATAGTGCTTTAATGTAGCTAATGAGGACAGTCCTAGCACTTGGCCATGGCAGTGTGGAGCTGCATTTGTTGAATTATAGAGGACGTATATTCTGTATTTACCCTTATTTCCTAGATTGAAGCATGGGGGAAAATTTTTCCTATGCTAGATTTCAACTTCCAGAGTATTATAATATTTTGATCTTTTCTCCTTATTTCTCTTTCAGCGAAACAGCAGGGAAGACTAGCTGGTCTGCCAGAGAATTGTAACTTTCAGGTACTGCTGCAGGTCGCACTAAAAACTGCTCTGTCTTCCCAGGCAGTCTGTGCTTGTTTCAGTGCAATTGTGCTGGTCTTCTCTCCAGGAAATGTTCCAGAGCAATGGTCTAACACAGCAAGTGTGCTGTGGACCTAACTCGTCCTTACCTTCTAATTTGCTGGCACTTTGATCTATGTAATATGATGTTAAATGTGCCAAAGTGTTGAAAATTCTGATCTGAAAACACTCTGCACTAACAAAAGGTTCTTTTTCCCAAATGATGTAAGACCCAACCCAAAGCCAAAACAAATCTCATGCAAAAAAGGAATGGAAGGAAACCAGAAAGGGTATTTCTTTGGGTATCTTCCTATTTGCATTATTACATAACTGTCTATGGCAAGTTAAGATGCCTAAATAAAAGACCATTGAACATTTTTTCTATTTTACATTTTTATATTAATTTTTTGTGTATTTTCAGCACTTATGGGAAAACTGGCAAATTCAACACTTTATGTTTTGCAATACACTGTAGCTTTACCACATATTGTTTCTTTCTCTAGTTATATTTCTAAAAACCTGCTCAGGTCTATCCTAACTCCATTGCCGCTTTTTCATCTGTGGTCAGGAAGGGAGTCAGTATACTAATGAATATTTCTGGATAGAGAGTAAAATGGTCATTGCAAGCACTCTTCTTTCAAAACCACTCTACTGAATATGAAGGTAGCATTTCCCTTGTGTATATAATCAGACTACACTCAGGCTTAATCTCAGTAAGTGCATTTTGGGAAATAAGATACTTTTTCCCAAACTACACTGGAGTTTGTTCTACTAACTATTTCAGTAATTTAAAAGAAAAATCAGTAATTTTATATCAAAAGATACCAACTCCATGCCATTATTTGACATCTATACTGTAGCCCTGAAAAGTTTTGTTTAGACACCTGTTCTGTTGTCTGTGAAGCAAAGTATTTATCTTGGTAATCTGTACCATCAACATCTTGCACCATAGTGATTACCAAATGATTGTACCTTAGACCAAATTTCATTGTTCCCTAAATCTCTGAAAAGAAGTTCTACTCCTGAAATATTTACTCGAGCATTTGGGGACAAAAACTTTTTGAAAATGAAACTTTAGGGTACTGAGAACCCACACATGGGCCAGAAATATGGGGCAGTGAGAAGTAATAGGTAGTTTTGGTTCAAAATGCTTTGTTAGAAAATGATCAAGAGCATATTAGAAATACAATATAATGACTTTGAAATTTAATAGCCTTGCAGGTTTTATTTGTAACCTTTACATTGCTAGGTAACTGCAAAGGGGTTTGGGGCATAGTTGTTTTTTGTAACAAGTTCATGATACAACTTGTATGCTACAATGACCTTTTACTGAATGAGGATTGCCGTATCAGTCTGTGGTTTCAGGTAACTGCAATGCTAAGTCTAAGTCTAAGTCCTGAGAAGCTGTTAAGTGATTATTTGAATTCCAAGTAGCCAAGGAGATTTTAAGTATCCTTTAATGCCTTACAGAAATAGTAATACCCCCCCCACCTTCCAGTTTCAGAACTGCTCATAATTTTAATTTGTTATTTCAGTCAACAGAGATTAATTGAAGAAAGACCAGAAAAGTTACTCTCAGTCATCTGAGTGGCTTCTGCAAAGCCAAAGCAGCTGGAGCACTATTACCATGTAACTCATCCAGAGGGGCCATTGCCATTAGTCACATTAATGTCTGATTGCACCATTAGCTTAGGCGAACTCTCAATCAACATCCATTTAATTTTTCTTTCATGAATAATTGTTTCTGTGAAGGACAGGTGGCTGGCTCTAGCCTTGACAGAAATCTGAGGGGGATGCTCCTTCCCCATTTCAGTTTTTGGTACAGGATTAAAGACAATTTGCATATTCTGGTCTGTGGTAAAGACAGATGGTACAAAAGTGGGCAAAAATTAAATAATACCTTAATCTCAAATAATCAATAGTAAGCTATTGTGGGCTAAACTCTGAATAGTCCTTTCACAGACCTGTACAATGGAGAGAGTCTTCTTTTATGGCTGTTGTGTGACCTTATCTGAAAGCTCAAAAGTTACATCTTTGCCTCTAAGAAAGAAGCCGTAAAAAAGATGGAAAGGACAAAGTACTGTGCAGCATTCATTGACAGGCCATGCTGCAAAAGTCAGGTGGCATTTTGGTGAGTAGAGCAAAGACTACTCCCTATATAGCAATGCACATGCATCAGAAACACTGTCCTGGGACTAATTGTGGAGCAGAACAGTTCTGACTGAATTCTTCCCCAGATGAAAAATTGACATCTACATCTGAGTGGGTGTTTAAAAGTATCTTGCTTTAGAATGCACAATCAAAGTGTAAACCAGCAAGCCCTATGGGCAGTTTCTAATCTGTCCTGGAGGAATGTAATTGTTGGGTGATTTGTTGCTGGATTCTGCAGATGGCATGGGTTAACCCTGGTTGTGTGAATAGTGTCTCCAAGAGCTTGGAGACAAGTGCTGTGGAAAGGGACCTGAGAGTCCTGGTTGATGGCAAGTTGAAGATGAGTCAGCAGTGCCCTGGCAGCCAGGAGGGCCAAGCGTGTCCTGGGGGGCATCAGGCACAGCATCGCCAGCCGGGCAAGGGAGGGGATTGTCCCGCTCTGCTCTGCACTTGGGTGGTCTCACCCTGAGTGCTGTGTGCAGTTTTGAGCACCACAATATAAAAAAGACATTAAGCTATAAACGAGTGTCCAAAGGAGGACCGTGAGGATGGTGACGAGTCTGAAGGGCAAGCCTCATGAGGAGTGGCTGAGGTCATGTGCTTTGTTCAGCCTGGAGAAGAGAAGACTAAGGGAAGACCTCATTGTGGCCTTCAACATCCTCAAGAGGGGAAGCAGAGGGGAAGGTACTGATCTCTTCACTCTTGTGACCAGTGACAGAACCGGATAAAATGTCATGAAGCTGGGCCAGGGAAGGTTTAGGTTAGATTTCAGGAAAAGATTTTTCACCTAGAAGGTGGTTGGGCACTGGAACACGCTCCCCAGGGAAGTGGTCACAGCACCAAGCCTGAGAGAGTTCAAGAAGTATTTGAATAACACTCTCAGGCACATGGTATGACTCTTGGAGTGTCCTAAACAGGTCCAGGACTTGGTCTTGATGATCCTGATGAGTTCCTTCCAACTCAACATATTCTATGATGCTATGATTTCATAGTTTCAACAGTGCAAAAAGAAACAGCATTTGACTCACCAAGCAGGGATAGACTAAAACCATATTTCTACTGAACTCTGATGAACAGCCCAGATGTACTAGAACATCCAGCAACAAGAACCCATATCTGAAATGCACCAGTTGGGAGTACTTTCAGGTTTTCCTCTTGAACTATTGCTTACTTATGCGTAGGGTAGTGATACGCAGTATAAATCTATATGTTTGAGAAAGCAAAAAATCAAAGAATGCTAATACTCTTGTCCATTTCCATTTAAGCTGACCCTTCTAGTCTCAAACCTTCACAGAGCTTCTAGAAAAAAGTTTTTATGGCATTGAGGATCGAGGAAGTGGTGCTCACAGAGGAGCATTTCACAAATGCAAAATTCCACCCTTCAGAGGGAAAGTATGTAGGACTGTGGATGGTTACAGTGTCCCAGGATCATAAGTAGGAAGTATGATCACATCACAGCAGTATTAAAGTAACGAGATCTTTTTGTTAGGATATTAGTCACCCTTATACCAAATTTCCTGCAGTGTTCCAGACAAAGCTGGAGTTCTTAGGTCTGCTTTGTAGTTTTCTGCTCCTGACAGTTGTTCTTTAAACTTCTTTGAAATAAAACTCTGTATTTTGAAAAGTCAAACTGGAGCCAAATTAAAATACCAGTAGAACTGGATAACCCTTTTCATTTGAAAGTAAATTAACTAAAAAATGCTGTTTGGGAAGGAGCAAAATTGTTCATGATGAATGTCAAGTTTGGGGAAGAGGAATATATGGAAAGAATGATTAAAATATTTGAAGTTGAAAAGTTTAATTTTGAAAAGTACAGAAGTTTTAGAATGTTTCTCATAATAGTGTTTTTGCATAAACAATTTTCTTAAGTTCCATATGAAAAAGTAAAGTATATATTCCATTCTTCCTGGCAATATTTATGCCAGGAAGAATGTCAGGAATATTTATTTGTATTTTTATAAGCTGAACTCTTTACCCCCACTGTGGATTCTAAAGAACACTTAATTAGATTTAAACATACTCCTAGAGCTAAGCATAGGTTTTAGGGACATGATGGAGCGTCTTTATTCAGTTAGAGCTTGGATACTGATTTTAATGAGTGATTCTAAAACAAATTAAGAAAATATTTCAGCCTGTATTAGACTGAGTTCATGTATAAGGGCTTCAATGTGTGTCATACGTACTAAGCAATGTAAATGGTTACTCACTATTAGTGCATGTATGATTTCTAGAAAACATGTTCCTTCACATCTGGCATTTCTGTGACTGGACCCTTTCCTTTGGGAAATGTCTTCTTTTCACGAGGAGGAAGACCTCTCAAAAGAAATGTTCTGTGTTAAAATACTATCTGTCTGCTGTAAAGTAGATTTTGAAATTAAATTTGAGCTGTTTCTTTGTTTGGGCTCTATGTTTGCATCCAAACATTTAAAAACTGCACTGGCTGTACTTTCTATTAGAAGTTACCTACAGAAATATTTAAAAGAGTGAAAGATTTCAAGTCAGAATTAATTTACCTTTCACAATCCTTATAACAAACTTATAGAGAAAATACAAGTGTGATATACTACCCCACTTTCCTTATTAAATGTCTGTTCTCCCCATACTGTCCTACCTTCCCCATCCCTAGTCCTGGCCACTCCCTCGGGTTTTTCCTATTGGTTCCAGTACCTGAACTCCGCCCATTACTGCCCCCACGCCTGAAGACCATTCTCTCCGCCCCCCTCGTCCCCATAGAAAAGTATGCTGTGGCCGCGTGGTTTTGCTCTCTGCATGGGGAACCGGTGTGGCACCATGTGAGATTAAAGCTCTCATGTCCCCCATGTGGAAGCCTCTTCTCTGCCTCCTTTACCCCCGCTATGTTGCAGAGCTGACAGCTCGCCGGAGCGAGGACGCGGGGCCGCCTAAAGGCTGCGGGAAGCGGCTGCCGCTCTCCCTGCCATGGCTCCGCTGCGCCCTCCGGGAAGGTTGCAGTGCGCCATACCAACGCAATAACAACAAACTGCAACATACAAGCCCTTTTGTGATCTTATTCTTCTGCTCTGTGATTTCATTACTAGTTATAGAACTATTTCAAATTCATGACGATAACAGATGACTGATTACTCAATGATGCAGCAGAATAAATCTGTTGTAACCATAATTAAAGAGTAAATGTGTTCTACACTGCCCATGCAGTGGGTGTTAAATGTGTTACATGGAAGAAGCAGACACCTTAGTGATTACCAGCAGTTCCCTAATAAATTGAGATAATTAATTTCTGCTGAACATCTTGCATACAGATGTAAGTTTAAACTTACCCAAAAGATTTTTAGAGTTCTGTCTTTTTTGAAGTCATCTCCAATTAAAATAGCTGGGGAAAAAAATCATTTTTTTCAACTGAATATCTGTGTTTCTCTTACAGCTAAATAAGAGGTTTTGGCTGGAGTCAAAGACTCATGAAGTAAGACCCATGGGGAGCAACCAGTAAAAATAGATTTCTTTATGCTCTGTCTTACGTGTTTTTTCTATCCTCTTTAACACTTAAGTGATGAGTACACTGAAGGAGACAAAAGTTCTCATACTCCCACCTTCTCATAGTGATGGAAAGCTCTGTCAGTACTGGGGGTACCAGCAATATGGGTGAGGATACCCAACACCCCTTCCAGCACTTGGTGGGCTCTCCAGCCCTTGGGAATAAGAGTCTTGCAATATCCTACATCCATGGCTTGCCTAAACCATTTGATTCCTGCAGAAGGAAACACAATTTCATGCAAAGGTATGCTGAAAAGATAGAGATTCTGGGTCTGTTTTATTGTTTTGATGGACTCCTCACAGGCTGGTAGCAGTACATGGTATGAATACTTTTCATCCTGACTTTGGTTTGCTTTTTGTAGCTGTAGAAAACCAGATCCAGGAGGAGGATCTGTGTGTTGTGCACAAAAAGGACCCAGGTGAGAAGGGAACAATGACCACATAGTCTCTGTTTACTTTGGTACAAGAGAAATGAGCTCCTTGCTATTCAGGATATGAGATTTTATTTTGCTCTCATCATTTTTAATATTTTCATCATCAAATATTGTGCAGATAGATTTTATGTCCACAAGTTCCTTTGCACAGATACATTTAATAAGCCTTGGCTTTCATGTCTAGAAGAGCTTCCTTGAACTCATTACTCCTGGTCTTTTAAAATCATGATCCCCACAGGAACTTAGCCAGCTAACCAGAAAATAATGGCCTGACACTGAGGCAGCTAAAAATAAATTATCCACTTTAATATAAATATATATATATATATGTATTTAATGTATGTTACTTACAAATTTAACATATTTTGCTGCTTTCCTTTTATATAATGCTCGTAGAAATGTTGTAGGGGTTGCTGCTTTTGCTGCATTGTAACTACATTTGTTCATAGAATGAAATGGTCAGATCAATATAATCATGACAATGAGCTTCTGTACAGGTGCCTTTATCAACAGAACTTTTTCAAATGGGTGTAAGTTTGCTGTTTTAAGAGCTTTCTGTATAGTTGTTCAGCAATTGAGCTGATACATGTAAGTACTTAGGGATTTACCATTACAAATCTTTCATGGGAAAGTTTATTCTATAAAAATGAAAACTTTGTTTAGGAAAATTTCTGTTTTGGGAGGAAGTTTTGGTTTTGAGAGAGACCTGACATCAATTCAGTGATTCGTTTGTGGTTTTAACACAAACTAAGTCCTTGACATTGCTCTGAATGCTTCCAGCATGAGTACTTCAGAAGCACTTCCAGAAGATGGCAGTGAATGTCACTGTGCCTGCTCAAAATATAATTCCTAGAAATCCAGCCATCAATCAGCCTCCAGAAGCCTGACTGCCAGATTAGCCTTCAGATTGCAAAAACTTGGCACCAAACCTACGTTTCCCTTTGTATTTGGCCCGCATTTACAAAAATATTGCTCAAAAGTTATGACCAACAGTGTTATCCTCCGATTTTAAACATATCTAAGCCTAAAACTGCCAGATCTTAATCAACTGTAATTACTATTTAGAGTTTATAGCTTTCTTGAATTGCTGACTTGAAAATGATTCAGAGACATTTCCCTGTACCTTTCTTGAGGACCTATTAATTTCATTTTGAAGAGACTTTAACATTTTGAACATCATGTCCTAATCCTTATATTATCTTTACTTTCTTTTTGAATTTGTTTCATGAGGACCTGCAAACATACAAACGCAACAATAGCTCAAGTCAATATGTTGACCTCTAAAGTCTGCTTCCCTGTAGTTTCTTTTTGTGCACTTTGAGGTCAGCAGGAATGATTTACATCCCACAATGACACCTGAAATACTCCCATAAAACTGGACTGTGGTAGTTGCTGTATAAGCAGAGTCCAGAGAACAAAATACACTGAGCTGACCAAAGAAGTAATAAGGTCAGAGTTGAGTTTGAGTACAGAGGATGACCAGTATGTATTTTAATGGATTTATTTATCAAAAAAACCTTTTATCCTCAGAATTTTCTGTATTTTAGATGTTACATATATAATGTTTTGTTGTAATTTTTGTTACTTGAATTTTCAGTTCTGTTAACTTAGCTATTTCCTTAGTCTGTCGCATCTGAGTCTATAAGGTGTTTGTTCCTGACGCTAGGTGTCACACTAAGAATGTTTCTGTTTCTGGGAAGAAACTAAATCCTTTCCCAGTAAATGAGAATACACTCTTCGCAGAATGTCCTCGCAGTCCGAGTGCTTGAGGTCAGTAGGAGGTTTTGCACTGATTTTGGTGCAGCAGAATTTGAGCCATTGATGCTTATCTTGATTCATTCCTTACAGAACTGCAAGATTTGGACACAAACTGCCAATCTGGCAGTCACTTGGATTTGGTGTCCCCATTCAGTGTCCGAGGAACCAACTAAGTGAAATGTCATTTGCCTCCAAATGTTGCCCAGTCTTTTCCAAGACTTGGATATAGAGTTCATTAGATTTTCCAATACAATATTCTAGCTCCATAAATAAAAGAACAAATGAGCAGTTCTCAAAACAAAACAAAACAGCAGGATGGACTGTGACCAGATTTGCATGCCCTAAGACCCAGAGTCAATGAACTGGTTCCTGGGCTTTGACTGGAGAATTTGCGTTATTCCATACTTCATGCTGAGCCCTCAACTCGCCTGTGAACCTACAGTCGGTGCCTCTTTCCTTTGCAGTGAGTTTCATGGGGACACTTCTATGGCCCATGTATGCACTAGGAGGGTAGTGAGAGAGGTGGAAGAAGTAGCCTGGTGGTAGCAGAAAGGATTATTGTGCAATAATTGTGCAAAGTTCAGAGAGTCAAACCTTCCAAATATTTTGCCAGGAGCTTTTCTGTATATAGCTAATTATATATGGCCTAATCTGAAGCTTGTTGAAGTACAGAAGCTTGTGCATCAGTAGTGGTGTGCTTTGGATTAGGCACTTAGTGCAGATATGAAAAGATGGGTTCATGCCTGAAGTGTTTCCAATTATGAACAGAGAGTGTAGGTGGAAAGAGATGCAACAGAGAACTTTAAAACTCTGTATTCATTTCTCATTTGTGCTTTTCTCATTTGAGTGAGCAATTTGTTCACCAGGTGTCTCATGCCAGCTCATACTGATAGATGCAAGAACTTTGTTTTGGAAGGTTCTGAAAGCTTTTAGAGATAAAGCCTTTATTCGTTCTTCCAGCCTGATGTTCTGAGAAAAGGGTTTAAATCCTAAACACTTGCAATTCCTCTGCAACACAGAGTCAAGTTGAAAGCACTATAAAATTTCTTTACAAGGACTCAGGGAGTGAAAAATTGTTTCATTTAAAATGTTGCAGAGGAAGTGGGATCTGACAGCTCAAGAGCCTGTTTTTTTCCTTCCTCACAGCAGGGATAATGCATGGACCTTGGAGAGCCCTTACACCAGCTGTGCATGTGAGGGCAAGAGAACACAAGAGGGATACAGGGCAGTGGACAAAATCCTTCCAATTCCATTCACCCGCTTCTTCATGAGTTTTGTGGGTTTCAATATCACAAGGGAAGGTCTGTTCTAGTTTTCCTCCCATCGCTGTCTTGATGGGAAGAGCAATGGGGGGATAGACAGAGCTGGTTCCCATATTCCTCTTTCTAAAGTAAGAGAGGTAGCAAAGGGAAGGATACTGACTTCATAGGCCTGTTAATATTGTAGGGCACTGAAACCTGTTTCCTTTGCCTTGTACTACTCTGATACATGTAAAAAACCCAAAGAGCTGTTGACAGTGAAAAATTTTCAATGTCAAGTTAAAAAGATTTTAAATTCTTCGTGCTTGTTTCACCCTACTGCTGTTTGGCATGAATTTGGTCTGTGTTTGCAGTAGCACAGATTAGATAGACAGGTCCTATGGAGCAAAGCCTTCCCAATAACAAGTAAAACATGGTGTCAGTTCTCATGTTCTGGGATCGCTGTTAGCCCATTAGACAAAACTCTGGTTGTATGTATAATAAAAAGATAATGTTGTGCCGAAACGGTCAGGCTTGTGTTCTGGACCCTGTCTCATGTACTAGGATGTATTAGCTTTTCTGCCACTTTCTTACACCGAGTCAGACCTACACAGAACATTGGTTTACAGTATTCTGCATCCCAAACATTGAAAGATAATACCTGAGAGTCACTGTCTTGCAAATAAGAAAGCAAAAATAAAACTTTCATTGTCCAGTTTTGTCCTTCTCCATGCAAGGCACTTAATGAATGTATGCTATAGTCTTCTCTGCATGCTTGCAATAATGTAAACTGTAGCATGTTCAACATATTCTGCTTCAGATCATGTAAGAGATATACAGGAAGCTGCACAAAACTGCAGGCAGAAGTGAGGAAAGAGGAGGTGGCCCTATGAGAGCCTGAGGGCAGCATTAGTACAGCTTTTACTGGCTGTTGGTGTCAACCATAGGCTTCTCAGTGCCTGTGGGCTGGGGGTGAGGGTTGCTTTTCTACCCCCCTGGCACAGAACCATCAGCCATAAGATGAAAAACAGAAAAATCACGAGGGTTTTTGTGTCCTCAGCAAACCACACTACCCTTGCTAGGTGAAGACAGCAATTCTGCAGGCCACCTGTCTCAGACCGGGGTTCAGCTGGAGGAAATTGTGACTAAGTTGCTAGGGCAGGATATGAAGTGGGATATCTGATGCCTGCTAGTTCTCCTACCTTATACTGTTTTCTAGTCTCAATGAAGAACAACAAAAACAAATGCATACAATAGAATTGTGCATTTAAGTTCTAGCTCTGTACCTTCAATAACTGTACAGACCATAATGTACTTTAAGATATGTCAAATGTGTTCCTATCTCAAAGAATCACAGAATTACTGAGGTTGGAAGAGACTTTCAAGATGATCTTGTCCAACCATCAGTGTGGTGCTGGTGACTCCACCACCTCCCTGAGGAAGTTATTCCAATGCCTAATCATTCTTAAAGTGAATTTTTTTTTTCTAATATCTAACCTGAACTTCCCCTGCTGCAATTTAACACCATTTTCTCTTGCCCTTTCACTTGAGACTTGGCAGAAGAGACCAACCCACACCTCACTACAGCTCCCTTTCAGGGAGTTGTTGAGAGCAGTGAAGTCCCCCTAAGCCTCCTTTTCTCTAGGTTAAACAGCCCCATCTCCCTCAGCTGCTCCTCGTAAGATTTGTGCTCTAGACCCCTCACCAGATCCATTGTCCTTCTCTGGACACACTCCAGCACCTCAATGTCCTCCTTGTAGTGAGAGGGCCTAAAACTGAACACAGGATTTGAGGTGTGGCCTCACCAGTGCTGAGTACAGAGGAAGAATCACTGCCCTGGTCCTGCTGGCCACACTATTCTTTATATAGGCCAAGATTCCATTGGCCTTCTTGGCCATCTAGGCACATAGCTGCTCATATCCAGTCATAGGTCAACAAGCAACCCCAAGTCCCTTTCTGCTGAGCTCTCATATCACTCTTCCCCAAGCCTGTAGAGCTGCTTGAGGTTGTTGTGACCCAGGAGCAGGATCCAGCCCTTCACCTTGTTGAACACCATGTAGTTTACCTCAATCCGTTGATCCAGCCTGTCCAGATCTCTCTGCAGAGCCTTTCCACCCTCCAGCAGATCCATATTCCCACCCAGCTTGGTATCATCTGTGAACTTACTGAGGGTACACTCCATGTCCTTGTCCAGATCATTGATAAAGATGTTAAACAGGATCATGCCGAATACTGAGCCCTGGAGAACATCATTAGTGACCAGACACCAAACTCTAATATGCCTGTTGTGCCCTACTATGACTTTGCTGGCCATCAAAATTATTCAGATTGTCCCAGATTTCTAACCCTCTGAAGTCCACTGAAACTCTACTGTGGGGAGGACCACTATTACACACTTGTTCTTATGCCTTTGGAAAAAGAAGACCCTCATTAAAGAACATAATTTTTTGTGTGTGTCCAAGATCTTGCTGCCTTGTTCAGTCTGTTTCTTTTGAATGTACGAGCACCATCTACCCCCAGGCAGCTGCACAAAATTCATCACAGACCAGTTTCTTTTTGATGATTTGGTTTCCTTTAATAGCTGTCTAGAGGCAAATGCTTCTCAAACCATTGAGTCTGAACAAAAACCCTACAACATTTGGAGCAATTTGGATACAAAATGTTTGGCTTGGATCCATTTCTGTATTTCACTCTAGAGCCCTTCTTCTTCGTTATTAGTTCACTAGATGCAATATTTTCCTTGTGCTGCTCTCACCTGTACAAAAGCACTAAAAATGTGTATGATATTCTGAGCATCATTGCTGCCACCAGTGCACAATGGAAACCCAAACTGAGCAGATCAGCTTCTTTCTGCTGATCCATTCTGACCACTTTTAGATTGTTTTCTGGGGTGTTAAATTTTCCTGATATTAAAAATGCAGGAAAGTTAAATGTTTTCTAAGGAGCAGTGTCTAGGACCAACTCTGATTTCTGAAAACAATGTTTACAAACAATTTAAATCATCAATGCAGCACGTAATGGGGGGCTAACATGGTATTGCTCTCTTGTGGTTCTCAGCAAAGCTGATTCAACTCTTGTTTCTCTCTGTGTTTCCTAATCTACCAACACAGTTCCAGCATCAGTTATGTTTTTGGTGGCTGACACTGCAGGTCCTTGCTACTCGTTTCAGTTTGCTCATTTTGGAACTCAACATTTGCATTGTGAAAACATTGAAACTCATGAATTAAAGTGTCTCCAAAGAACGCTTGGGGCCAATGCAAATCTCCTAACATAACTTTCATATAGAAGATTGAGTCGATCAAGCTTCTGTCCTCTATCACACTTCCAGTCTATTTCCATGATAAGAAGAAAGGAGAGTAATCTGGTAATAAAAACAGCTCTATCATGTCTGCTTCCATGGATGGCTGCATAGGACAGACCTATAAGTATTGTCTCACATAATGCTGTATTATTTCACTACAGGCTGATCTGCACTAGTAAGTGCAGGACTGTTCGGCAAAGTTAGGGCATGTGAATTGTTCTACCTATCTCACGTTCTGTAAAATGTTTGTAAAGTCCTGAAGAGTGTGTGGTGGCTTTGCATGCTGACACCCTTATTGCAGTAAGGGGAGGACTCCAAAAGGACATCTGTGTCTACAGGATGCTGGATATCACTGTGGGATCAAAACTTACATCTTTACAATAGAAATGAAAGGTAGAGAAAGGAGAGATAAGGGAATCTTCTCAGAACATATTAAATTTTAATTCTCTGCCAACTATGAAGCTACTGTCTCCCTAAGAAAATATTTGGGTGAGACTTCCCTCAGTGCAGAACATAGCAAGCAGTATGTGGAAGACTGTGCACAGTATTCTGAATATATGAAAATTTAATAGTTAGCAGTTTTGCAACCTTGGATTAAATTTAAATATTCAGATTAATTTGGGGCTCAATTTTCATTCAAATTAATTTGGGGCTTCAATTTTGTAAGAACAAAAAGTGGGGCAAACCATCCTTATGTAAACATCTATTTCCAAAGACCACTTAATTCCATCTGCAGATACATTGCTTGAGTTTAAAACAACAAAAATTATCTCATACAGCTGGCTATTTAATCCTCCCTAGCTATTTTCCTGGGTTTTTTTAGCTGTATAGCTCTGTTACTTAGTATAACTCATCTCTTTTAGCAAGATTACCTTTCTGCTCTTTATAGTACCAATGATTTCCCCACCTAATATTTCCTCCTTCTCTCAGCCCTCCAGAGAGAACCCTTTTTGCTTCTTATTTAGCTGTAAAGTCAAAGCTTCGTTTTGATCAACCAGTTTTGTGGTCCCTGACCTACTGCCTGTTGTATTTCAAGCAGCAGCATCTTAAAAACGCATTTGTTTTGATCACCTGAGAAATGTTCAGAACTACGTATGCTCAGTCTTTAGAAACACTTTGATGTGTGGGTACATGAACATTTTCCCTTCTGACTTGAAACATTTCCAGGCTGCCAATTTTTAAAGTACTCAACAAACCAGTTGGAAGAAACAGATGATCTTTTTTGCCATTAACTTTCTCATGTGATTTGGCAGAGTTGCCATGAATGAAAAGGAAGCGTAGAAACAGGAGGACAGATTGCATTCATTTTAGAATCTAAGGACTGTGGCTTAAGAAGACATCAGCTTTTTTGGGTTTTTTTTTACTATTTATTTTACCCAACTCGTGTGCCTGCAACAGTGTTCCCATTGTGGTGTCTTCCACAGTCTTTTTTAATTAGGCACGTAAGTGCCCATAAAAACATTGTAGAAAACCCAGAGCATCACTTTTATGTAGCCCTACTGCTGGATGGCAAACTGCCACCTCCTGCCCCTCACTCATCCCCTCTGACTGATCATTTTGGCACTGCCTTACTTCTACACAAGACTTATTTACTTAAAAGACAACATTCTCATTTTTGGATTTAATTTTCTCTGTTTATAATTTTTCCACAGGTGCTTCCATTAGGTTTGCTTAGGATGTATACTGATCATGTCTATACCTGTTATTTATTGGTTGTTTCTTTGCTGGCACTGTACGTTGTGTGTAGTTGTTCTGTTGCTTTGACCTTGAAGTCTGGCATATTAGAGACTTCCAGATGCCAGCTCTCCACCTAGTCATAGGAATCTGTGGATGCCTACCCAAAATTTTTTGTCCAGTTCTGCTGTGGTAAGACTTAGGCAAATCGATTCTATAGCATAGGTAACAGAAACACTGGCATTTCAAAGAAATACATTACTTGGTATTATATGTTGTTGGAATATTGTACTAATTACATTTCTGAAATAAAAGAGGAGAAAGGTTTGGAAGGTAGCAACACTCTATAATGTTTATTTCAAACCTAAGATTATGAACTGCTGCACCTGCGCTACCCTGTAAGCACACCTACTTTGTTGTCATGAGGCCACCTTTTGTGACCTTTCCACATCTGGAATGCTGTATTGGGGTAGTGTGGTAAGGTTTTGGTAGTGGTGGGGCTTTAGGAGAAGTTTCTATGAGAAACTTCCAGCAGCTTCCTCCACGTCTGACATAGCCAATGCCAGAAGGCTCCAAGACAGACCTCCCACTAAGCAAGGCTGAACCCGTCAGCAATTGTGAGAACACCTCTGGGATAACACATTTAAGAAGGGAAAAGAAATTACTGCACAGAAGCAACTGCAGCCAGAGAGAAGAGAGAGAATATGTGAGAGAAACAACTCTGCAGACCTCCCAGTGAAGAAGGAGGAGGTGCTTCAGGCACCCCAGCAGAGATTCCCCTGCAGTCCCACATGGCACAGCCAGTGGTGAGGGAGCCATGCCCCTGTAGCCCATGGAGGTCCATAGAGGAGCAGATAGACACCTGCAGCCTGTGGAGGAGCCATGCTCTGGAGCAGGTGGGTTCCCAAAGGAAGCTGTGACCCCATGGGAAGCCCATGGCTGAGCAGGCTCCTGGCAGGACTTGTGGAGAGAGGAGCTCATGCTGCTGCAGGTTTGCTGACAGGACTTGTGACCCCAAGGGGAACCCACACTGGAGTAGCCTGTTCCTAAAGGACTGCAGCCCATGGAAGGGGCCTATGCTGGAACAGTTCTAGAAGAACTGTAGCCTGTGGGAAGGACTCACATTGGAGAGGTTTGTGGAGGACCGTGTCCTGTGAGAGGCAAGGAAAGGAGTCTTGCCCCTGAGGAGGAAGCAGTGGCAGAGACAATGTGTGATGAACTGACCACAGCCCCATTCCCCATCCCTTTTGCCTCTGGCAGGGAGGAGGTAGTGAGCTGGGAATAAAATTAAGCCCAGGAAGAAGGGAGGGATTAGGGCGTTTTTAAGATTTGGTTTACTTTTCGTTATCCTACTCTGATTTGACTGGCACAAAATTCCACTAGTTTTCCCAAGTCAAGTGTGTTATTGCCCATGATGTTGAGTGATGTCTCTCTGTCCTTATGTCAACCCACAAATCTTTGGTTATATTTCCTCTTCCTTGCTCAGCTGAGGAGGAGAGTGATGGAACAGCTTTAGTGGGCACCTGGTATCTACTCAGTGTCAACCCATCACGAATGCCAGATTGAAGACAGAGGACAACCTGGTCTCCACAGAACCCTCTGCTGTGCTCTTTCAGACCTTGTGGATAACTCTCCTTTGAGAGTAGCCAGAACCTCCTTGGAAGGAAGCATGGCAAAGACAGCACCAGTGCACCTCTTTTTCCATGATAGGAGTTAGAGTGCATAGCTTCCTTCAATGTTAGGTTGACTGCACAGCAACACAGAAACAGTGTGCCAGGAAGGAGAATTTTTCTCTATCCCATAGAACAATCCTACTTGAAACTCTTGCTAAAAAGCCTGTTTCGTTTCCTTCATGGACCAGCACCAAATCAGTGTTTTTTCAGAACCTTGGCTTTCTAAAACAATGTAAGCCTTTGTTCTCATCTGCACTTTCAAAGTCATTCAACAATACTTCATTTTTGAGCCTGAGCATACAAACATGATTTTAGTTATTGGCAGACATAAAGATTGAAATTCAGTATTTATTTGGCAAATAGGTGGAACATGAGCTTGTATTCTTACAGTGGATGAAATGTTCTACAGCTGGAGGGACCATCTCTAGACTTGAGAGAGTATTTTACTCAGTGTCTTTGCAAGTACCTGCCAACAGGTTGGCACAATACAGTTTTCTACTTTTCAGCTGCTTAATCAGGTGTAATCTGTGTTTAGTACAGGAGCAATGGATGTTGTCACAGGTGGAGCAAAACTGAATGCATGTCCAGCTCTTAGGCAGTTGTCTGTGTAGGTATGTTTACGTGCAATTCACAAATGTCAGCCTAGTTTTTACTTTGGATGATCCTGGACGCTTAAGTTTCCAATGAAAGTAGCTCTTCCCACTCACATTGAAATTTTGGATCTAGTGCAATTAGAGAATGATTGTGACTGATTCTAGTTTTCATACTTTTGAATACCTAAATATCCTCCACTGACTTTTTCTTCCATTAGTTTGTTGATTGAAGTCTATAATTTTGCTCTAACACATAACTATGTCAGAAGCAACTTTGAAAGTTATAATTATGTTAGTAAGTGGTAAAACATTTGTTGTGGATGTGATCTCCCAGCCTTTGAAATGGATCATGGGAGTTTTCTTATTCAGAGGTATATCTTCACTTCATGTATTTGTCTTCCACAAACTAATCTTTTTGAAACCCTGGAAACTTTTGGTATCCATGATGTCCTAAAACAAGAATATTGACTGTACATAATGTCCTGAAGTCTCTTCCTTGGGTTTGGGTAGGTGATTTGCACCTTCTCTACACCTCTTGTGATTTTATAGATCTTTGTCTTAGTCCTCTCAGTTATCTTCTTTCCAGTTTAAGGCATTTAGTTTGACTTAATTCTTCCTTGCCTGACAGCCATTGCCTAATTTTCTTCATCGCTGTTGCCAGTGATGCCACCAATATTATGCATCACTACATCTTTTTGGTTTCTTTCCTATTTCTCCCTGAATTGTTGGTCATTTTTGCTTGTCTTTGTTTTTACCATTGTGAGGCACTGAGTTGACATTTTTATGGAACTATTTACTATAACCTTGAGATTCTGTTTCTGAGGGGTATTAGCTAGCTGGGAGCTTCACATTCTCTTTATAAAGTTAGAATTGTCTTTTTTTTCTTGGCATTACTTCACATTTGTCATTATTGAATTTCATTTGGTATTTTATTGCACAGTATTGTGAGTCCTGCTGCAACTCTTCTTAATCAGCCTTCATTTTTACTTCTGTGAGTGATTTAAACTTTGTCACTTTGATACTAATGATCATTTATGAATATGACAAATCATATCAGCTTGAGTATATGTCCTCTACAGAGACTCCATTGGTGACTCCTTTCTTTTGTGAAAATTAACCTTTTGCTGTTCCTTTTAGTCAGCCAGTTAGCTTCCCTTTATCCTAAAGCAGCTTTTTTTTTTTTTTCCTAGGAGCTCTTCAAGGGGTCTTTGTGACACTTTTTCTGGAGATTTAAGTAGTTATATTCACAAGATTCACCTGCCTCTCCTTGACTCCTTCACAGAACTGGCACAGATATGTGAAACATTACTTTGCTTCATGAAAGTCATATAATCTCTTCTTAAATGTTTTGTAGTATTGACTTCCAACCATATGCAGTAAACCGGGTCCCGAGCACTCCAAAGAAAATGTGTTGAAAATAATGTAATGATAATATCATGGTACTATATAAATAATGCAATGCTTTTAAACCTAACAGAAGGGAATAAACTGTAATATTAAATTTTTAACATGTTTTAAAATTTTAAGAAACCCTGACTTGGTAGGTGCTAAATATTATTGAAAAAGCAGAGTTAAGTTGCAAAGAAATGAGGCTGTTACACTTACAAATCTCCGGAGAAGTTCGTACCATAGGGATGCTACCTGGGGCATCTTGTCACCAGTGTGAGACTTCTTTAACACAAATAGGACAAGCAGATGCAATGTTTTTATTTAGCTTCTTTTCTTGCCAATGACTGTCTCCTTAGATTCTCCTTCTCATGGCATTTCTATTTTTACCTGTATATGTTCAACACTTAACTTACAAGCCGTAATACAAGCATTCAGAAATGCATCAGAAAGGTCTACAAAAGTCAGTCCGTGTTACTGCACCTCCTTTATCAGTTTTTGTGTATTTTTTCTGCTTGTTGTTTTGCCTAGAAGCAATCTGCTCTGTGCTTTGGCGGTGTGTGGCATAATGGGGTCATGGTCTTTGAGCAGAGTTCCTAGGTACCACTGAAAGTTTAGCGGGGTTTCTCCAGATGCCCAGTGATTCCATTCACTGCTGCAGTGCTTTGTGCACTATAATATTATTCCTCTGATATTTCCTGGATACTTTCTGGAAGCAATCATGATTGCTGACACCAAGGCAATTTTAAGTGAGTGGTTACATCCTACAATGTTTATTTCAGCTGTTTCATAGTTAAGTTCCTTTAGCCCTGGTCCTGGAGTTTTGTTACTATCCTTTACGTTAAGCTGGCCAAAAATGTTTTCAACTCACACTCCAATTTGAGACAGGACTGTGGTGCATCTGCTGTCATGTTTCAGTGTGAGACTCTGCCTGGATATTGGAGAGACTCCTGCATGCCAAAGAGGAGTGAGAAATACTAACCTAACTTTTCTGCTGTAGCTGTAATTCATGTGCTCCATTATGTCTTCATTACCTATTAGCCTTACAGACCATCTGGTCAGCTTCCTCTTCCTTGTCTATTTGAACAAGATTTATTTTTAGTTTTAAAGCTTTTTGAGAAATGTTCATCAGATTTTTATTAGCCTGCCTTAAGGAATTTTTACATTTAACTTGTCAGATTTTTGTTATTTTCTATTTTCTTTGTTTGAAAATAGTGTCAGCTCTTTTCAAGAAAGCCATCGCAATCTAATAGGTTTCCTTGGTGAAATGTTTAATCTTACTAGCCTTTCCTGGGCATTTGAGGGGAAAGAAGAGGAGGAAGGAAGATTTTAGTAGGTGCTGAAGGGATTTTACGGTTCATACTTACTGCTTTAAGAATGCGGAATTGATTTTGTGGCATCATTAAGCAATATTTAGAATGCATATTATTATCAAAGAGGGAAAAAAAAATACTGGAATTTCTCAGCATGTGCTAGGGTTTTAGCCCTCATCCCCACAACTGTATATTATGTAGATAATGCCATTTAAAGTTTTCACTTCAGGATCCAGTGGATCAGGAGATAGCCTAAAAAATCCCCAGGAATTCTGTGTGTGAAAGGAAAAGACAAACAGACCCTTTCAGAAGCCAGTGCAATATCTTGCTTTCTTTGTGGTAGTTCTGTCCTGTAGTGTTGTGAAAATATGCCAAGCTGTGCCAGATGTCCGAGCTTGCTTCTTCAGTTTCCCAGTGAAGACAGGATCCATGATGCTAATGTGCAGTTATTTACGTGCCTACTTCACACCTGAAAGCTGGCCAAATGAGATGAAAGCCAATTCCTCTTTCTAGACACTGCTCAAAATGTGTATCTGCTTTGCAGGAAGCAACTTGGCAACAAGCACATGCTATTTTACCTCAGGTGCAAAGACACCGGCAGAGGGATTTGCTTTTACCGTGTGTGTGTACAGCAGTTAACATAGTAGGGTCCTGATTTATGGTTGATACTGTTAGGCACTGTTGTAGGCTCAATAATGGGATAAATAATTTATTGTAGCAGGAACTATGGCAGGGGGCATTGACAACTGCTTGTATAATTTCCCACACTTGTAACTATGTATAACTACAAAGAACAGTAAGAGTGAAGGCTCGTTCACAAGCTAAGCATAATAAGTGAGAGTACTCTACAGCCTCTCACCCCAGCTGTTTTGCCACCGGCTATAATATTTTTCTCCCTCTCCCATCTCTCTTCACTCATCTTTCAATTCACCTTGAAAGGCCCCAAGGATTATATATGGCAAATGCTACCAGCTCTCTAAACTGGCAGTGGTGATACTAATAGATGAGCATTATTACAGCTGCTGCCACCTGCAACAAAAATTTGTGTTCTGATCTCATAAGTCTTCTACATTCCCACAACACTACTGTACGCTAAAGTATAGCCTGATTTGATTTTTCTTCTCTGCACCTGCTTATTTTTCTGATAGGTGGCAGGGGATAGGAGTGAGAAATGATCCTCCTTACTGCTGGAGAACAGAGTCCCCCATCAACACAATTTTTTGCTAGTTAAACGCTGGTACACATTTACCCTAAATGGAAGGAATGAGCCCGTATGTACTGAAATTCTACCATCAAACATGGAACAATAACTATCATACATTTACTGCAGCTTGTCATGATTTTCATTGCTCCCATAATCTATAGAAGGATTTTGTTACCTGCCCAAGAGAAAACGACGAGTCATTACTCAAGATGCTGCATGTGCTAAAGGGAAAGGAAATTGAATAAGTAAATAACTGGCTTTTAAGGAAGCTGCTGAGAACAAGAAAGTAAAGAATTTAGAATGTTGTATGGCAAATTATTTTCCTGAAACTAAAAATGATTTTCAAGGGGGAGAAGATAAGAAAATAATTATGCAAATATTGAATTAGTTAATCTGCATATAGATGACATAAACATGATTTTTCAGAGATCATTCAAAAGTGTGTTGAATTTTTAAATGTATGTGAATGTAGACTTCTTTCTTTTCTTTTTTTCCCCCTCAATTTCATCTTGAAGAAATTTTTAAATTTAATCTTTTTTTTTTAATTCAGGAAATATTTTTTTTTTCTCATTTGTTCTCTCACACTGACTCAGTTTCTGTCAGAATGCGGCTTGGTAAATTTGAACAGCTGTGAGTGTAAGAATTCCCCCTTGTTTGTCCATACAAGTCTTGACAACTTTTAATTAAATATGTTTGTGTATCAGCTCTCATAATGGACTTCTGATACATGATTAGGGCCCCTTGGTACTTCTGTAATAAACTGAGGAATATTTGAAATGGTTTAATGATTTCAGAAGGTACAATGTAACAATTGATAGAGCACACCATAGCCTGTCCCTTGCCATGCTCCTGCTTTGCATTTCTAGGCTTGAAAATGTAGGCTGTATTTCTGTCTCCTGACAAGCTGAGGGCACAGAAGTGGTTGTTTTTACTGCCTCCCAGTACAATCTGCAAAAGTTCAGGATGCTGCAATGTGGGGCAGTTAAGACAAACCTTTAAGAAGCAATGCAGGCATTAAAGTGGAAGGTGTGCCTGCTGTTTCCTGGTGAACCTGGGTGGGTGCAGATCTCCAGAGCTTGTTTCACACAAAGCACCCCTCTGCTGTCCTCGTACAGTGAATTATGGTCAGTCTGGGACACTCACAGAGTGCCTGTGTCTCTGCAGGAGGACACTGACTCACAGCTAGTTACAAATCTGAAATGACCAATTTTCTGTCTTCTGTTGATGAAGCAGTTGAGTCCTGATTGCAGACATTGCGATGTGGGGCAAGTTCTGGGGGGTTATTAAAAATGAAACTCCACATATAGCTTGAACAATGTTTGAAGTTTGAGTCTGGCTGTGGACCAGCTACTTGACTCCTTCATGAACAGGGAAAGAAAATAACAATTTAATAAAAGTTTTACACTTTTAATTATGTTGAGCACAATTTACTTGGGAAGAAACCCCTTCTGAAATAGTGCAGTCACTGATACACATCCTCAGTGTTGCAGTTGTCTGGCTCTGGGCTTGCATGCAGCTTTGTTTCCAGGTGTAGTGGCCAGAGACAAACCAGTATGAGTTTGGATACCTCCAGTAACTGTACCAGGGGAAGCACTATAAAGAGTGGCAACTGTAGAACTAAAAATACTTACTTGTATTTAAGAGGAGGCAGTAGGACGAAGCTCATTGAAATACGTCAAGCAGAGAGTACTTGCAGATAAATCCAAAGCTACACAGGATATAAAAATTTCTTTCTAATTTCAAGACTCCATTTTCATAGCTATAAAATCTGATACTATCATCATTAGTCATCATTACTCAAGACTGTCTTTAAAATTGGACAAGTATCATACCAAATTACAGTGGTCCAAAATGATGGACGCTTTGGAGGCTTGAGAGTGTATGTGTGTTAGGGGGCAAAGATGGAAATATGTAAAAACAGGTAATGTGAATTCATTTAATCATTAAAATGAGAAACATCAGAACTTATAGTCTATGTTCAATTTAAAGCCCTCCATTGCTACTTTTTTTCTGCTTTGTGTTACCATTCACTACTTTATTATGCCTCTACGTGGTGTTTCTGATGATGATTTTTTTGTCTTAAGGAGAGAGGATCATAGATGGAGTAGCTGTAGACCTAATGTATTGCCCTCTGAAATCAAATTATGTATGTGGGGTTTTCTGCAATATCCCCTCATATGATACTCTTCTGTATTCAGAAGTAGTTTTGAGAGACATAAACTGCCTATTAGGTTTGGGGTCTTTTTTCATTTCAAAATGCACTTCTGGAAAATGCTTGTACTTATGTTACAACTGTAATGTAGCCATTGTCTGGTTTTAGCTAGACAATGTTCAAGTCTAAAGCTTGGTGTAATTTATCATCCCCGCATTGAAACAAGTTAATAAACCAGTTGAATCACTACAAGTCCTTTTCCAGACCCCGCCACTCTTCTCTGTGTGCATCCTCTCGTATATTGCTTTGTTTTAAAATCAGTCTCCTAGTTCTCATTGCAGAATTATCTTTTGCCTTTTTTTACATACAATGCTTCCTTCTGTCAAACTGGTTTCTTTCATAAATTATTCCTGCGCTGCTCTTCTTGACTGTCGTCTTTCTTCATTTATCTGTGCCAGATCCTGTCTGTGTCTTGCAGAAGGACTTACACATCTTAGATTTTGAGCCATTCAGGGATAGAAAGATTTCATGTACTTTAGAGTCAGTTAAGGTACCTCTCACAAAAGCAATTATATAAAAACAAGTTTATTGACTGTATAATAAATGTACAAACACAGTATGGAGATAAAGCTGATGACCAATACATCTTTTCTATCTCTAACTTTTATTAATGAACCATAAAAAATGCACTACTCATTAAGTCTTAATGCTTAATTATGCTAGTGTCATTAAATAGAAAATGTATATGCTCCATCTGGATTATTACAGAATACAAGAGAAAGGCTAAATAAATTTTACATTTAATTTACTCTTTTCTTTAGCACAATGAAGTAAATTAAAATCAATGATTGATTGTCTTTGGGAACATTATAATCAGAGCTGAATACATAAACAATGCACCAAATGAATGCTATTTAATCACATTCTTTCCTATGTGTGTCCCAGTCAGTGTATCATGAGCCAATAGATGCCATTTATTTTATTCCAAAAAGAAATGCCTTTATTCAGTTTGATTGTTTCTCCCATTTTGATTTTCTCTGAATCTTTTCTATTTAAGGAAATATATACAAATATTTTAAAATGTTTAGAAACATCTGGTATTATATACAACTTTTAGCAATGTATTAAGTAGGCTTAGTGCAGTGCAGGACATATATGTTCATACAGTAAAACACAGTCTGAGGGAATAGGAAAGGCTCTTTCTCAATGCCCAAGAGTGTAAAGCTAGATAGTCCTTCCATCAGATGCTTGGGCATGTTAGGTTTGGGGTTTTTTCCAATTGGAATAGGGATTTCTTTTGACTTTTATTTTAAAATAGGCTTTGTTCTCTTTGTAATGCAATATGTTAGTCCCTTTCTGTTTGCTATGTCAAGGCCCTCTTGTCATGTGTCTTATGCTGTCCTCCAATGAACTGTACTCTTGCATAGTTTTACATGCCTGTACCAGGCTGCTGGTAAAGCAAAACTGAGATGCGTGTGGGAATTACTGGTGTGAAAAGCTAATTCCATGTGTGGGTGTCATGGGTTGAAACTGAGTTGATTGACAAGCCTTTAAGCCAATGCGCTTTTGTGAATTTTGAATATTTAAACCCCACGCAAGGGCAGAAATTTCCTCTTGTTCCCGGTCTCCTGACAGAGAAAGGGGGGG
>VZTE01002546.1:594206-614222 GCA_013397775.1 Eulacestoma nigropectus
GTGCCGGGGCACGCTTCGGCTCCGCGGGGGGTGGGCAGGGACGGGCGCTCTCTCCCCCGCCTCGGCCACGGCCGCCGGGGGCGCGGAGCGGCGCTGACCCGGCCGCGGAGCTGTCCGCGCCCGCCGCCCCGACGGTGCACCCGCCCCGCGCCCCGGCCCGTAAGTTTCGCGGCGCGACGCGGCGTGGGGCGAGATCGGCCCCGTGGCTGGGGGACGGAGAGGGTCGGCAGCCCGGGGAGGGTGCCGCGGCGCCCCAGCCCGGGCGGCTGTCAGCGCTCCCTGCCTGAGGGAGAGCGGCTCCCCCGCCGTGGTGTCACTTCGAGACGGTGTCACTCCCCGCTGGTGCCGGGCAGGGGCTTCCCCCGTCTGCTCCAAGTAGAGGCCGAGGGGAAGGAGGCGGCTGACGGTGCACCCGGTCGGTGCCCGCGGGGCGGCGGTGGGGACGGACACTGCTGGGCGCTGCCGGCGCGGTGGGAAGATACGGGGACCGGTATCGCCACCTCTTTCTTTTTCTGTTTTTCTTAACCTGTGTAAAAGCGGCGTGTGCCGGCCCTCTCCCGTGACTTTTCCTGGGATTCCTTTCCTCTGATTAAGTATTCCCCAGTGTGCAGTTGAAACAACAGAACGGTGCCGCTTCTTCTCTTTGTTTAGTGGAGTTGGTATATTTATTTTAGAGAAAAGAGTTGTTGAGATAAATCACCGCCAAACAACAATAATCTTTTGTCTGGCTCATTAACAGGATGATAAAGTAATGCTTTCCTCTTAACGGTAGTCCCTGGTCCCAAGCGTGTTTTAAAAGATTTTTCTCTTTTCTAGTGACTCAGTGTCATCATTTTGCCACATGATCTCTCTTAAAATGAGTGCTGTTCCTTGTGTGTGTGTGTCTGTAAAGAAGAAAAGTGGGATGCATGGCGGGGGGGGAGGTGTTTGTTTGTATTTGTAATCTGCGATCTTTCTAGTTTTCTCTTACAGCACTTTGAAATCTCTTCTGTTTCAGAGGCAATACTTTAGAAGTAATTGTACATACTGCATTTATTTGAAGATCCCCTTTCGTTTGCAAGGCTTTGTGCCAGGTTCTTAGCCTGTGTAAACTGGTGTGTCTCCATTGTTGCCAGTGTGAGCCTGGACCTTATTCAGATGTGCTTTAGAGTAATGGGCTTAGTGTGGTATAAGTAACTAAACGGCACAACCTTGCCAGAAACCAGAGGAGGCATATGATTTGTACTTTTAGTGTAAGGAAAGTGTTCTTTATACATTGCTGTTATTTTTTATTTCTTGTTTTGTGTCAGTTTTGTGCTAACGACTGCAGCAGAATTGCTCCTGATTTACATCATACATGTAGGAGGAGAATCAAACCCTATTTCTTCAAATATATCTCTTTGCCAGTTATGAGGATTATAATAACTGTATTTACTATTCTGTAGAATTACTGGGAGGCTATAAAAATTGAAGTAAAGTGTGAATAGCCACCATAATCTGCAGAGAAATGCGTAAAAAGTCTTTCAGGAAAAGAGTCGTGCTTTATAAAAGATCTATCAGATGATATAACAACTTTCAGAAATTACTTCAATGCATAGTTTTTTCTGCTGCATTTACTTGTTTTATAGTGATGTTCCACTGTCATATCGACATGTTTCAGGTGCTGATAAATGTTTGTATGGCAAAATGCTGTCATTTTATTTTATTTTCATTTAAAAATAGAAGTCTTGAAATTCAAGAAGTGATCTAGTAGATATTATGTCCTGGTTCTGACCAAGACGGGGTTAATTTTTTTGCAGTAGCCTGGAGGGGACATGGCTAGGACCTGGAGACTAATCTATATTACCTCGAATCATTGCCAGGGGTGGAGGAAAAGGACTCTGTTCCAGGGAGAATGGGCTCCTTCCGTTTGGGGTAGTGTGGCACCAGACCCAAGCTGGAGAGATAGGTGGGGTGGCCCTGGTTCCAAGCCAGGGGGAGCCTGGCTGCATGGCTATGGTCTGATGCGGCTGGGTGAGCATTTTTCGTGTAAATCACTCTCTCTTTAGCACGCTTTTGTTATTAATATTGTTGATGTTACTGTTCCTTTTCTTATCTCATTGCCGTTTCCAGTAAATTGTTCTTATCTCAACCCATGATCTTTGTCTTTTGTGCCTCTAATTCTCCTCTCCAGGCACCTGTAGGGGGAAGGGAGAGAGGGAGAGGGAGCAAGCAAGTGGCAGCATGGTTTGGAGAGTCTCAGTGGGAGAACTGAATTGGGGAGTATCATTCCTAAACCACGACACATGAACTTTAAGCTCAGATGCTTTCCATGACCTCAGTGGTGGTAGTGTTCAGTTTATATAGGTAGAAGTTATCACCACAGGCAGTTTTAGACCTTCTTCGAATATCTTAGAGGTCATGAATATAAAACATATGCAGCAAAACTGCATCCCTGGACATTACTGTCATTAAGTGAGATTTATTTTACTTTGCATCCACTTATGAAGAGGTGAAAGAGATATTAGTGTTTGTAGATAATATTTAGGTTAAATCTTGCAAAATCCAATCGCTTGTGCCAACTTGTGGAATTTCAGAGGTACTGCTGATTTATACGACGTGAGGATAAACTTTAAAAAGGAAACAGATGGGCATATATTTTTAAAAAAGTTGTTTATGTTAGTCATGTTCTGGTCATGTCAGAGAAGGGCCTGGGAACAGCTCAGGCTTAGCCTTCGGATTAGCCTTTAGATATTACCTGAGAAAGAAATAGCTTATTAAATATAGTTGGCAACACCTTTTATAGCATGCATGTACTATGTAGATCCTCTTCTGCATAAGATGGGAAGTAAAAAAGCCAAATCCCTGGAGACATGTTCATAAACAAGATTTACTTCTTGTTCTAAAGAAGAGTGCATTATTCAGTGTCCCCAAAGCACAGTTGATTCTTTAAAACTTTTATCTTTTCTAACTTCTGCCTTCTCTATCCCAGCAACATGTAAACAAATAGCCTAGGCAAAAGTGAAGAGAACAACAGTTATTGCATTACTGTGAATAAAAACCCTTTCTCTAATGTTGACCCGTTAAGTACGTTAACTGCAAGAAGATTTGTTTGTAATTTTCAGTGCTGTTTGTCAGGGGATTTTGACATAAAATGCCAATAACACTGGTTTTCAGTTACGTTTTAATCCATGAAAGTGGAGGTTTTTGACTGACACCTTTTACTTTTTTAAAATAAACACATTTAAATGTTGAATTCAGTAGTCTGAAGGACAATCTGTAATTAGTCTTCTATCATATAATAATAACTTCATGGTAAATGGGAATCCATATCTGTGTAATACAGAATTCTGGAAAAAATCATTGAGATGGAAGTGTAGGTGGCACAAGTTCAGGAAAAGCCGTTAGTCACTTTCAGGGTTCCTTGAACCCCTTTAGGTGGATTCTGCTTCTGAAAACCAAGAAAATTTTGTGTTAGGAGAGCTGTATCTTGCCCCACTGCCCCTCCTTGATCTTTCACTGTTTTGCTCTTCCTGACTGAAGCATTGTCATATGCCATTGCCAAAGGTGTCTGAGCAAAGAACACTGAAGTGTATGTATATCTTTGTGTGCATAAATATGTCATTAAGATTATTAGGAGCTATGTATACATTGAGAAATATATCATAAGGACATATGGATCCTTTGGATTACAGCCATAATTCTTACTGGTGCCACTAGAAGTCTGAGACATTGGCCTTGTCTGTACTAGAAAATTAAACCAGCTGGCAGAGGTTGTGCCTTTGCTGTTGCAGACACCATGCCATAAGACACTGCAAGATGAAAATGTTCGGGAAATAAAAGAAATTCAAAAAATGTTAAGTACTGGAAGGGGTAAATTGACAATGAATTGTAGCAAGATTTAGCTGTGTGAATCCAATTGGTGTTAATAAATGTCACACAGTGAAAACCTTAATGCTGCTTTGAAAATGTATTTCTGAGAAACTACCTTTGCAGGATAATATTGTTTCACCATTTTCAGTAAGTGGAAGTTTTTGGGACCTAGAAGAATACAGATAAACGAACATAAAGAACTCTAAATACAGAGGTGGTGAATGAGATTTTCGAAGTGATGAAGGGACGGTTGATGGAAAGTCTGTGACTAAGTCTCTTCATGGTTTTGACAGTCTCATTTCATGTGTTTATCCTTGGGCTCCTCTGCACTGTGTTCATTCTGTAGGTCCTGATTTAGAAGTGTATGGTTTATCCATTTATAGCTAGTGTAAAATAGGCTGTTCCCTATTTAACCTGTTCCTTTCTGAGTAATTAAGGTGTCAGCAGGCCACACTGGAAAATGATTCCAGTGGAAACACAACTTCTATGTACTGAGGTTTTGACTAGTGATTGTTTGGGAAGCACAGTTGGTCATTTTAATGGCCTAATCTCTTTCAATATTGAGAAGATTTATATTTATGATTGCCATTAACATTAATTATATTGACATATGTAAATTCTTATATTTGGAGATGAGAGTATCCATTAGAATGAACGATAATGTTTCATCATTTGTTACATGGAATTTCGGCAGTTATGTGGGAAGTGATATATGTATGTATCATGCATAGATTTTCATTTCATTTTTAAATACTTTATAGAGCCGGACACTCTAACTTTATGACTTTGACTCTTGATGCTTGTATGTTAGAACTGACAGATACCAGTTATTCAGTTAACAGCTCAGGGATTCAGGGGAATTGATGAATTTGAGAAAGTAAAATCTTTGAACCAATAAATTGCTGCACTTGATAAAAGAATCGCCAGCCCATTGATCTGGAGATGAAGCATCTGTCCACTGATAAAAGAGGAGGAAGTTGAGAGTGTGCCTATTGTACTAGCAAGGATGGAGAAAGCTTGGGATTTTAGCCACAAGCAATGCCCTGGTTGCAGGATGTTGCACTTTCTGTTATAGCAGCTGAGGTGGGGACGGTGTTTTCCTCTGGTAACTCAAATGACATCCCAAGACATGTAACCATTGCTGGTGGCTATACCTAAGAAGCTGATATGCTTGTGATGTGAGTGTATAGTTGCATTTAACCTTAACATTGGATATAATACACTGCATCCAGTAGAACTACTTCAGTTAAATATTCACAATCCAAAAAAACATATGATATGATATACTTTTTAGGATCTCTTTCATCAGGGACAAGAGAGTAAAAACTAACACTGTTTTCCACTTTGTGTTTTTTTCAAAATTGTTGGGAGTTATCTGTTAGTAAAACACACATTCTGAGCTCGTCAACACTGTAGGATTTAACCTCTCCATGAAATTCAGCTTCAGAAGTGAAATCTCCTCCTACTGAAACTGCATGTAAGACTTCTTTCTGTTCAGTGTTCCAAAGTTAGAAATTCAAAACTTGAGGAACCATGAACTTTCAGAGCCCTCTGAAATTTCTGAACTGGGTGAATTTCTGAAAGGAATCATGTAGGTCTTGCTTAGTTTTAGGCTCCATCCACCACAACAGGCTATTTTTCTACAATTCCTGGCTGCTCTATGGCTGACAGTTAATTGTCATATAAAGATTTAATGAATATATTTATAGTGATGAAGTGAAAGAGTTAAGATTTCAATGATAATAATGACAATTAATGCACTGGAAATTGTGAATAATATAGCTGTTCTTCCTATCTGTAGGATCAGTAGGCTTTGTAAATAGTTATTTTAAGAACATTCAGATATGCTGCTGATCTGCTTATGTTTCAAGATATGCTACATTCTACCTAGACCCCATTCTTGTGACTAGGAAACAAATATTGTGGTTTGGAAAGTCATTGGAATTCAGGATAGTATTGTTGGATCTAAATAGAATTTGGGTAGGACTTGCAGAACTTGAACACTTTGTAGGTTTATTTTTGGAGATCATATGGGATCGATTGCACTTGCAGTTGTTTAGGTGGTGTTTAAATCTTGCTAATTTTGTGAGGTTTGGAACTGAAATAAAAACTTGTAAGACTATGTAATCTTAGCTCATGTTTTTCTGTATCTTACTTGCATCTTATAGGTACAAAGAGGCCCTTTTAGTTTTAGGGCCAATCTGGTAAATTGACAAATAAGTAATAAAATCACAATTCCTTAATTTTTCAGGTAAAAGTGTTGCATTTTGGCCCCCCTATGATATACAAATTAATTGTCACATAAATAAATAAATTTAATTGATTAGATGACCAAAGAGAGAGTCAAACCAGTCTCACCAATCATTGGCCCTAATACTGTACAAGAAAAGTGAATGGAGGTTTTGTCCTTCACTTGATTAGAACTGGAGTAAATGAATGCATTCCGTACTTGATAAGATGGTCACTTCTCGGATGTGCTCAGTGAAGTGGGGAGGCAAAGGACCCAGGATGCAACAAAGAGGAAATTCTGACTGAGTACTAGAAAAAAAACCATATTATTGATATGTTGTATCATATTATGATACAACCAGATTATTGTATCATGTTTTTGAAAGAAGTTTCGGAAACTCCACCCTTGAATAAATTCAAATCGAGCTAAACATAGCTCTCAAAAACCTGATATAATTGAAGTTTATCTGATGTCAAATTTGGCCCTGCTATGAATAAAGGTTTTACCAGACGACCTCTAAAGACTCCTCTAAAGACTGAATTTTTTATGAGGAGGGTATTTAAAATACACAGTAATTTGAGTTATTTTGAAATAATTAGTTTCTTAATTTTTTTGTGTTTATAATGCAGTGGAAATAGGCTTGATATGGCAATAACAGTTCTAATATTAGTTGTATCTCTTGGTGTCAAACTTCGGTGTTTAAGTAAATGAGAAATACCTGTGATGGCCTTGAGATTTGTTATTTCATAAATAACAATGCTGTGATACAATGTAGTATATCAGATCTTTCAAACTCATTAATATTGAAGCAAAATATATTTCATTCAATCAATCTTGTGATTAATTGCTAAGCAGTCATTTTGGGGCAAAGCCTGTTATTTCTGTCTGTACAGGGAAATGAACTGCACCTTTTTGGTTCTAGATGACTAATATAAAGGAACAGTAATTAGCGACTGTGTGGTTCAGGAAGCTGATAATATGATACAGAGTTTTTTACCTCTAGGTCACATTTTGAAATTCACTGCAGGTTAGATGAGGGCAAATGTCATTATGAAATATTTATATTAAATGATACTGGTCTTGCTATAGCGTCAGTATAAAAATGTCATCTTAATATAGAGATTGGTCCTATTTTCCACCTTTTATGTTATACAAGAAGGGTGAAGGTTGCTGAGCATGGTACTTTGAAGACCAAAGTGATGTTTTTGCCAGAGTTTCCTTCAGGTCAGCTTATCAGAGGTGCAAGCAGGATAGTGCAATGAAGTTTGCACCACTGCCTTAGCTCATACTGGACATGATATCTTTGTAAGCTTTACAACTGACATTAAATAAAAATGAATAATAATGTTAATTGCATTGTTTTTGTGTAAATTTAATCTTTTTCATTGGTCAGAAAGAAGAACATTTTTTGCTGCTTTTTATTTAGTACAATTTGTCTTGAAAATAAAATTCAGGCAGTAGCAAAGGGAAAGTGTCTCATTTTGAATCTTGAAGCAGCTCAGTTTTGTCCAAGATGAAACAGTTTTCTCCATCTCTCATGAGCAGTTAATGCATACCTTCCTAAAGGGTATGCCAGCAGGTTTTGGATCAGACACTCCTACGCTGAGTGAGACTTGTAATTCCTTGACACAGCTGTGCCAGCAGCAGTATGGCAGGTTTTACTGTGTCATGGGCTTTTTTTTTCTTCCATGTGTGACCAGTGAAATCTTTGTAGTCTTGCTATGGATCTGTGCCTTTGGCAAGTCTGTAAAGGACAGTGGTAAAGTGGTAAGCAGGATTAACACTGTACTCTGATCTCAGGAACATACAGAGTGCTTAAGACCCTGATAATGAAATGGTAGTAAAAGATTTTATTTTAGACCTTTTACTTTTTACTATACTTCCTTATCATCTTGTCTTTCTTCAAGCACAGCCCGATCTTGCATGTAATCTCAACTCAGATGGATTTTTTAATGCTATGGTGATTTGGGACTTGTTCTTACAAGTTGCTGAATGCCCTACAGCTCTCATTAAAGTTGCTGAAAGTCATTCTTTTACATATAGGCTCCTTATAATGGTAGGTTCAAGCAAAGACATCAGTGAACCTCTTCCACCTGGTGAATGCCAGTAGTACAGTAAAAGAAAAGGAAAAAAGAAAATTTTCTACTTAATACGACAGCCAGTTTCGGCCAGACAAATATCCCTTACAGAAATGAATGTTGCAAAGAAATAAAATTGAAAATTTTATGAAATGCAGAAGGAAGATAATTGTAAACCAGTTATTTATGTTGAGAGTTAATCTTGAATAATCACACTTGGTTCTTTCACAAGTCTCTCCAAAGGGGGTCGATAGAAAGGTGGTTTTTTGTGTCTTTTTTTTTTTTTTTCTTTAATTTCATCAGTACCAAAGTTTGGGCTGAGAGTAGGTATAAATACATATAAAGGGTGTATGCTTGACAGTGAGCCGAATGGAATTCCCTGAGGAGGGTTTTGACACACACCAAAGAAACTACAGATATAGCAAAGTAGAATAATACTTAGGAGATCAAGCACGCACAGAAAGATCCTGAAATGCTTTTGTAGTTAAAGAGATTATGTGGGAGCCTGGGATGAAAAGTATAGAAAGGTGAGTTTAGATGAGTGTAAAAAAAGTGGGATGTGGAAGCCCTCTTCATCAGAGAGATCAAAGTTGCCTGTGTGTGTGGGAGGAATTCCTGCCTGAGGTTTCACTGAAAATAAGATCTTAAGAAAAAGATTTTTATTTATCTTTTCCAATGTATTGCTGCTGCTGCTAAGCCAGTTTCTCACTATTCTCTTGTAAAGTTTCTGTGTTAGTGTCAGACCCTTTGAATAAAAAATGCCAGGGGAGCAAAATCATATGATGATGATGATGATGATGATGCTGCTGATATTTTCTAGGGAGTTTGGAATGACTGGCCTGTTTCTCATCCAGCTCTAGTTCTTTACCTTTGGTTGAACCTTGAATACTCTGTGTTGTCCTGGGAATGCTGCAATTTCACTGCCCTGTCAGCAGTTCCTGGAATCTCCTGTGAGCAAAGTGCTCCTGGAGCTTAGGAGTGTGCAAGTGAAGCTCAGCACAAGCCACAGTGGAAATGAGTAGACATGTAAATCCATATCAGCTGATGTTGTGCACACCTATAAAACAAAACAAAACAAAAACCAAAAAAACCTCCCAGATAAGTGCAGCTTCTTAGGTGGACTGAAAAGAGCTCACGTCTAAATGCATTTTGGAAAGAAAATTCTGTTAAAATGGAGTGCATAGAGAAACATTTTTCTGGAAGTTTAGTCTCCACAATCAACGAATAAAAAGCTGAAGAATCCTAAAGCTGGAAACTGTAGTAGATTATAATACAGGGATAACATCACAAGAATATATAGTTTTGCCTCTGCTGGTGAGCTGTTTATTTTTCCTGCTAAAAGCTTGCTGTATCTTTCTATTACAGAGTAAGCAGGGCGTTTAATTTCTCTAATATGTATTTGTTTCATGAATTAAGTAGACATCACCAGGGTAAGTGTGTTTATATTTTAACTGAAAAAGAAGCCTTGCTGCTCCTACTGATTGAATAATTTGCATCACAGAAACCTGAAAACCTCTCTATCCTCTAATGCAGATGGAGCTACTCAGAGTACTGAAGATAGATGGTCTTCACATGGAGATCTCCTGAGCAACTGAAGATTCTTTAATCAGACTATAGTCAGTGAGCTGTACATTTGGAAAATACCTGTTTTAGTGTACCCACCAACATGGGCATTCAGGAAGCCTAAAAAATGCCCGAATTTGGAAGACATTTTTCTCAATTACCTTTGTTTCCAGTTCTTACACTCGTTAGAGTCACAGTTTTGTACTCAGCCTCATCCTTCTTGTGATAAACCATTGCTATTCACATCAACAGGAAACTCTTGGCTCCAGTGCCAAGCTGTGAAATGATACACTATTTCCATTTTCATGTTCATATTTTTTTTTTCTGGAGCCAGATAATTTGTTCCCAACTCTCCTCCCAGTTATTTCAGAACAACTTTCAAATTCTGATCTTTATTTCTTTATCATAGTGAGATTCAGACTCTGTTCATCAAACCAGTCAAGACTGTTAAAATTTACTTGTGGCTGTACATGCACGCCATACGTTGTTCTTATTTGAGTGATTTGCATCTGTACAACCTAAGTTTTTTTTCGTGTAAGCCACAGTTATTTGTGGTTCTTCACATGATGTTGGTTGCATAGCATTATGAAAAGATCTGGTTAGTTCAGAAAAGAAGGGAATGTGAACGAGTTAAAACAGATAGATAAACTAGTAGTGTCATTTACTGCAATGCAGTTAGAGCACTTGCATTAGAGCACTTGCAATGAGAATGTTAGGATGGACTGAAAAAATGCTTCCAAGCCTGGATTTACAGTGAAAAATTAGACATATGAATGGCAGTAGCCTATATCTAAACTTCATTCAAATGTCAGAAATTAGTTTAAGTACATTGAAATATATTAGATGCCATGAATGGCTTTAAGTTGTATACTGCTAATGTATAATTTAGTCATAGTGGTCTGGTGAAAGCCAAAGCCGACTGAGTTGTGCTAGAAGTAACCACAAAGTGCCAAAGTTTATTTAAATTGGATTACATTATGAAGCCCATCATTCTCTGTTTTTTTTTCATGAATTAGACATCATGAAGATAAATATGTTTACATTTTAATTGTAACCAGTTACATTTGTTAATCTGTACAACTGTAATCAATTGAATGCAGAGATGACTCTTTCAAAGTGTAGCCTGCGCAGCTGAGATGTGGTGTGCTGCCTTGCTTAGCGGTAATGCAGGGTGTGAAGCAGCCTCACCAGGATGATACTGACACCCATCACATAGGTACATGAATCTTATTGCTTGTTCTGTTGTGGGATGGGTACTAAATCTGTATCCACCCTGATCTGCTGAAATTTTCTATACACCCTGCATTTTTAAAAGAAGTGTAATGCATGATGGTTGGAGAGCAATATTGCCTGTCACCTCTTCTGGTCACATTTAACAAGCCTGGATCATCTAGGGGTGGGGAAGAAGGTGATGACAAATAATTTCATTGCAATTTTTGTATCCATGAAGGGTTCCAGGTTTCAATGTTTAAGTCAGTATGTGATACTTACTTGCACTGAAAGCTGAGGGACTATTTCTGCAGTGCCTTGTAGCCGAAAGAGTGTCCAGGTTAACCCGAGACCTCACCTAGCAACTGAGATGGTGGTATATTCATTGTAGATCTATTAATTTAATTAATATAATTTAATTATTTATTATTTAGCTTTATTATATATTTGGTTCTCTTGGCCTGTCTGACCAGTGAAATTCTTGGCCACATGAATTTCTTAGTTTTCTCTGAGATTTCTAGGCTGGACTGTCCTTGGTCCATATGCCAGTCATGCTGGAGGGCTCCAGTACTGCTGGGGTTTCACTGTGGGTATTCATCTGTTGAGAAGCTGAAGTAAATAATGCCCCCAGTTCAGGGCTGGGTTTGCTCTTTTAAACATCATTTGAAGCACACTGCAGCTGAGGTTGGCTCTGGATTAGGATGTGTAACTGAGATACAACCCACCTCAAGCACTTACAAACCAAAACAGGTAATGGAGTCAGAAAAATAAGTGTGCAAATATTTTGCTTTACGCTCTGCAGAAAGTCTCTGGAGTCGTAGTTCAGGCTGGTTTTATGCTTGGTGATTCTTCATGTTCGTGCACATAGTTACGATAATTCCCTTTTTTTATATTGGCCGCATGTGACTGTGAGCATATTAACACTTTGATGGGCAAGTCCACTGTATTTGGGTGAGCTCATAATTTGGAGAACACATTTCTTTTTAATTGTGTACTGTTTGCAAAGTGATTTAGAGGTGCTAAAATATATTGCAAAGACAAAAATCTCTTTCTGTTTCAGGAGGAACGTAGTAAGTATGGATTCTCTTCTGGAAAGATTATTTTCAGGAGCTGACAGATTTGAGTTGATCCCTACACAGTTAGCTCTCCTGCAGAATGAGACTTGCAAATACCTACATCTGCACTGACTGCATGCTTCTTTGGGGATTCCCCATTGCATTGTCACCTCTGGCCACAGGCACTTGGGGAACACAAGAGTCAGTCTCTTAAGGACATTTTGGAGAACAGGAAAATAAGCAAGTATCCCCAAAATACTGGAACTGATCATCTGTATACAGGGAAGACACAGTTTTAAGTCAGGGAGGAGTTTTGTTTCTACTGATAGAAGCACTGTTCAGTTTGTACTAAAAGGACCATGAGTTCATGGTTTTCTTATGGTACTTTGTCAACTCATTTGCTTAATCCAATTTTTGGTGACTGGAATTGACTAAAAAATTACAGGATATTCACTGCAATAGGAAAAAGAAATCCAGATCTCCTGGATGGCAAACCTTAATTGTTGCATTTTCTCTGAATGACGAATGCACATCGAATCCCAACTATCTAGGCAGAAAAGTAATTTCCAAGGCAGCCCATTCACATTCAGTTCTCTTCCCCTAAAAGTGAAGCAATAAATTATGCTGGTGTTTAAGGGGTAATCTCTGTGACTTTAAAGAACATAAACTATCACAGGCACACCAGTCTGACTGTGCTAAATGCTGAGCACCTCCTCTATCCGAGTGACTAACCTCATCTCCCACAGAGAACAGCAGGAGCTACAGATACTGGCATCCTCACTCAGTGGCATCACTACTCAGAGGGATCGAGCTGTAACTGAGGCAGCTGTGCTGCTGACTGGGCTTGGTAAGTGCAAGCACTATTAGAGGGTGCCATTAGATGAAGTCACTGAACCATTAGGAAGCCTGCAAAAATGAGTACACTCTTCTAAATCTGAAAAGTGTTGTGGTTGAGAATATACCCATTGGACATCCTCAAGGGAAGATTTCTTTCACACATACTGACTCTATCAGTGTTACCAGCCGGCATTTCACCAGCATGAGACTCAGCCTTGTAACATTTCACGGATCCCTACATCATGCTGAGTAGTGCTGGTCATCTATTATTAATATGCTCACATTTTTTGCTAGACTAAAAGTCTATTATTTTCTTATTAAATCTTCCATTACTTTAAGATGCTTTTAAGGTCTGTTCTGCTCTCATTCTATTAGTTGGGAATAAAAGCTTTTCAAATTTCAGATGTTAATATATGCTGATATCTGAATAAGCAAGAAAATACAACAGATTTTGAGGCCATTTTCTTATATAATGATGTCTTAAAGTCTCATACATTGTTTTTATAAAAGATTTCCCTTTTTTCTGTGTGAGTGCATATTCATGCAGAATTCCAGTTTTGCATTAGAAATACTAGCTGCATGACAATGTGAGACTTTCTCCTATAATGGTTATTTTTTGGCATGCATAAAGAATTTAAAGAACTCTTAAGTTAGGGAAGTAGTATTGTGTTTGCTTATACAAGATGATGAAGGCAGTCACATGTTTATTCTGCTTGGAGGTGGCCGGAGGGAAGCCAGCGTGCACCTAGGAACTGTGAAGTTAGTTAGCATGGTGTGGTGCCTTGGTTACTGAACCTGTGGAGAATATTATAGCTCAGGCACAGTACAGTGCTAGTGCATCCCAAAGGCTCCTGGACAGAAACTGGTCTGTACCTGGATGAGCTGGAGCATAGGCAAAGCAGTTGGGCCTTCTCTGAAAAGGTATGTATGCCAACTAGTATAAAAAGAGGGGAGTTATCAAAATGTGTGGACACACATTCTTTGAAATGCTCAGGCTGTTGTGAAGAGAGACACTGGGAGAGCTGATGGGGTCCACCAGTTACTGCTTTATTGGACTCTGGCTTATTGCTTTGATGGGAACTTGACTTGTTCATCCCAGTCAGCTTTATGTCTTGTGTTGGTTATTCTTGGGCAGCAGAATGGAATGGGCTATGTTAATCCATAATGCTGTTGTAATGAGGTTTGAGGATGAGGTGAAAGGTAAGCATGAAGCAGAGAAGTACACCAACAGAACCTCAGTGCTGCATTAATAAACTGCTGCTAATGGCCAGGGTCTTCTCGAATGGTTTTGCCTTTGTTCCCCCATGACTGAGGCTCAGCACAGGGGCAGATTCTCAGTACTGGGTTGGAAATTGCATCATACTTTTTAGAGTTCCCCAGCAAATCTCTTGCTATTTTGATTTCTGGAGTTCTGTTTCCTAAAGCTGGACACAGGAGCTAGTGTAGAATAAACTCTCCCCTAATTATTTAGCTGATGTAAGCCGAATTTTAAGTGCACCATTTTTATCCTGTTAATTTCCAGATTAATTTTTACTTATATAAAGGTAATAATAATCCTAACACAGGCATTGAATCTTACCAGTAACCCCTCCTGCTTAGTTAATCTATTTATTTCTGTCCTCCTTGCAAGTTATTTTTAATCTTTCAGGAACTTTGAGCTATTTCTTACAGCTATGCTCAAAAGTGAGTTTGTAGCCTTTTACTGCCATTGATGGTAGTAGACCTTGCTTGAGGCCATAGAGAAGTTGGGACAAAGCCAGGGAAAAAACTCAGGCTCATGTCTTAAGCACAAGATAACCATTCATCTTTTATAAGCCTTTCTTGTCTGATGCTTTCAAATTCTCAGAAAAGATGGCCCGGAAATTGAAGTGTTCATGCTTTTTCATAGCACAAATATAGATTTTTCCTTGGGAAATTTTGGACATGTCATGCTGGTCTGTTTACGAGCAGCAAGGTGTCTGGTGATGGTACAAATGAGGTCAGTATCCCTTGCTTTTTCTATTATTAGATCATTCAAAACTCACTTTTTCTGGCTCTCTAGCCTCTGTAAGTCCATCAAAATCAGTGAAGGTTTGCTCATTTATACTTGCTAAATATCAGTTTTAAAAGATAACAACTGTATACTTGATGTTTAGTGTTCTTCACATATTTGAAAAAATTGCTTTGATATTAAATGTATATTTTAAAATATTTCTTACCTCCATGTTTCAATAAAATGCTTTGTAGAGTTTGATATTATAATGGTGTCACTGGTAGTTTCTCATACCATCACCATGTCTTCTTTAAGGGGTTTGTGTCTCTATCCACTCTGTCTTCATTCATCCTTGTCCTATTTTGGAAAGTGTAAAGGTCCTCACAGTTTTTAGCAGAAGACTATTGTTACAGGGAAGATTCAGATAGTCTGTAACTTCTGACCTTTCCAGAACATGTTTTTATATCTCCTTGGAAGGAGCATGGAGGGACGATGATAAGGAAGTTGAAAATATGGCCAGCATACACACAGGTGTAGTCAGGAAATAATATTGCCACCTTTAATATTGAAGGAAAAACCCAAAAATGATGGGATCCAAAACCTGCTGGAAGTCAGTGAAACATGTTTACACTGATTTCAGGTTTTGTATTCAGCCATGCACAGTTTTCTTCAATGCTTTTTTTGTGTTTTCCTTTTTTTTTTTTCCCCAGATGATTAACTATGCTTTATTAGAGTTGCTGCAAGAGGCAAAATTTAGGCTTCCCCCAGTGTGGTTTATTGAAAATCTTAATCATAACATTGCATGAACAGTATTCGTCACATTTAGCACTTTTACTTGACAAGGTAGAAACTTTTTTGTGCCTGGAATTGTTGTCCAAAGACCTTTCCAGAGGTGTCAGGAGAGACACATTACTTATGTGTTGTTCACCTTTCAGAAGAAAGAATTGTGAACAAAACCTTTAACTCAGGGCTGGAACCAATGCATTCCACAGCATCATGCTAAAATAATGATAGAAGTTAAGAAAATATAATAAATGGTCACTTTCTGATAGTGTAAGACAAGATTCTTGAAATATGTATAATTTAAATACTTATCTCGAGGAGTGGTAAGAACTGGGGCAATGGGAATATCACTGAAAAACAGAATTGTTTGGGTTGGAAGGGACCTCTGGAGAACATTTTGTCCAACCACCTGCCAAGGCAGGGTCACCTAGGACAGGTTATCCAGGTGGGTTTTGAATCACTCCAGAGAGGGAGACTCCATGACCTCCTTGGGCAGCCTGTATCAACAAGAAAGGCAGACCATTGTTTTAAAGATGTTTTCAGATACAGGTGCACATTTTCATTTATTCAGGTGAAGAAATCCTTGGCTTAGTTGTATTCCCTTTGAAAAATAAGAGAGATATTCTCACTGAATTTTATGGGAAAAGGTTATGATTCTGGTCTGAATGGTGCATATTTTTCCCCATTCTCTCTCACTGAGGAATTATTTTTGCATGCAAAGTGTATATACTATATGGGTTAAACACTGCTCCATCTTTACTTTTCTATGAAAACAATAAATTTCCCAGGGATTAGGGGTCCCCTTACCCTTATGTTTGTTAAAGAATGTATTGTTTCTACAGCTGATTCTGTCTGGAGGCAGATGATCTCTTGTGGCCGCTTTTGGCCCTAATATCAGAACTGGCTGAAAGGAAAAGTGCACAGGTTGAATTAAAACCCACAAAGGACTTGCAACATACGTCAGATCTAAAGATCATGTAACAAAACTTTGTAGTGATACATATTGCTTAGGGTTTTTCTAATTTGCGGGCTCCAGTCTTAGCACTATTGGCATAGCTTTGTTACAGGAGCCTTTTGGTTTAGATGTGACATATGTCAACAGGATTTTCTTTCTTCCTGTAGGCTGTTATGACACCACTTTAAATGTATAAACTAAGCTAAGACAGCTCTCATCTGTCCACTGATAGATGATAGATAGATAGAAAGAAAGATAGATAGATAAGAGCTGCCCTGTCTCTATCAGGGGCTTTGCCATCCTAGAGCAGGTAGCTGTGGTATTAAAGTTTTCATGTGAGCTAACGAAAGTACAGGGCAGTTATGGCACAATTTTGTGATGTAAACTGGATAGTACCTACTTATGCAAAAGTGAGAAACATATTCAACTGCTATAAATTCTAACATATGAATGGGAAAGCGGTCTGTGCTACTATTGCATGGAGAGTTTTGAGGCAGCTCTTTTTCCTTTAAAAACAGTGAGTTAAATGGTACGTTTTAAAGAGTGAGAACCTCATTGATGGCAAGCAGAAAATTGTGCACAACATTTAAACACTGATTATCAGAAAGACCTTTTGTTACTTATGAATTAGGCCAAATGTGTTTGGTTTATGTGTGTATTTTGTTGCTTTTAAAAGTAGCTGTTAAGGGTTCTAATAATGACAGAAAATAAACAGCTGAAAGGTGGGAAGGAGGGCAATGGCAGGAGAAAAGAATACGTCTGCTTTTGCATGTGAAGATCTTGCTTCTGTTGCTGTATCATTCCAATCTTACTCTTTTCAAGTATCATCTGACCTCTGATAAACATATTGATCCCTGGGGTACTCCTTGTTGCTCAGATACTAAATAAAACTAGTAAGCCTGCTGGGGTCATCTTCTCTGCTTCTTTGTCTTTGATCTGGAGAGCTTGTGGTTTCTCACAAACTTGACAAAAGGCCCATTTCCCCTGAATATCTGCTAGTGACTTAGAAATGCATTTTCTCAGTCTTGGATTTTATGATAGTTTTCTTCCATATACATGTTCTTCTGTAGCTATTTACTGGCTGTACAAGGGTTACCATGCCTTAGACTGCCCAAAGCCAGTTAGTGAGTGGATATTTTTCATATTGAATCGTATTTAGTCGCATTTCATATTGAATCATTCCAGTCAACAGGAGTCTGTGAAAGGCAGGTGCTGCTGACCAACCTGATCTTCTTCTCTGACAAGGTGACCCACCTAGTGGATGAAGGAAAGACTGTGGGTGTTTTTTACCTGGAGTTTAATAAAGGTTTTGACACCATTTCCCACAGCGTTCTCCTAGAGAGACTGACTGCTTGTGGCTTGGATGTGCATTTTTTTACTGGGTAAAAGACTAGATGGCCAGGCCCAGGGAGTGGTGGGGTATGGAGTTAAATCCAGCTGGCAGGCAGTCACAAGTGCTGTTGCTCAGGGCTCAGTTTTGGTGCCTGACTTGTTTAATATCTTTATCAACTGGGTGAGGCTATCAAGGGCACCCTCAGTCAGTTTGCAGATGACACCAACTTTGGCAGTGTTGATCTGCTGGAGGGCAAGAAGGCTCTGCAGAGGGATCTGGACAGTCTGGATTCATGGGCTGTGGCCAATTTTATAAGACTCAACAAGGCGGCGAGGGCCAGTCCTGCCCTTGAGTCATGACAACCCCATCCAGCGCTACAGACAGGGGGCAGAGTGGCTGGAAAGCTGCTCAGTGGAAAAGGACATGGGGTTGCTGGTCAACAGCCTGTTGAACATGAGCCAGTGCGTGCCCAGGTGGCCAAGAAGGCCAATGGCATCCTGGCTTGGATCAGAAATAGTGTGGCCAGCAGGACCAGAGCAGTGATTTTCCCACTCATCACTGCTGAGGCCACATCTCTAATCCTGTGCCCGGTTATGGGCCCCTCACTACAAGAAAGACATTGGGGTGCTGGAGCATGTCCAGAGAAGGACAACAAAGCTGGTGAAGGGTCTGGAGCACAAGTCCTATGAGGAGCAACTGAGGGAGCTGGGTCTGTTTAGCGTGGAGAAGAGGAGGCTCAGGAGGGACCTTATCTCTCTCTTATAACTACTTGAAAGAAGGTTGTGGTGAGGTGGGGGTCGATCTCTTCTCCCAACAAGTGATATTTGGAAAAATGTCTTCCCTGAATGGAGATTGTCAAGCATTGGAACAGGCTGCCCAGGGAAGTGGTTGAGTCACCATATAAAAGACATATAGATGTGGTACATAGGGACATGGTTTAGTAGTGGCCTTGGCAGTTTTAGGTTGATGGTTGGACTTGATGATCTTAACTTTTCCAACCTAAATGATTTTATGAGTCTATAAGAACTCAAGTTAGAGGAACCATCAAGACTGAAGCAAGCCATTACTGAGGCCTCGGGGCAGTATCAGTGTATCTTTGTTTATAAAAAACATCTAGTTGTCAAAATCTTGTCTCTCTGCTGCTTAAGTTTCCTTACAACTAGAAGATATGTCCCAGTGCCTTACACAGACATGGATTTGCTTGGGAATGGTAGGATAAGTATCCCCTTCTCTCATAAAAAGTTTTTGGATTCATGACGTGGAGATGCTGCTCATTCACACTGCTGCTAGATCCAGTCCTAGTGCATTTGAATTCTCTTTCGCTTCAATGTAAGGTAATTATTTCCAGTTCTTTTCCCTATTAATGTGCGTATTTGGTATGTATGTCAGGATTTTAGTAATAGGGAGGCCACAAGGGTGGCTTCAGTGAGAAGCTGCCAGAACCTTCCCCTATGCCTTATAGAGCCAATTCCAGCTGGCTTCAAGACGGATCTGCCACTGGCCAAGGCAGTGTCAATCAGCAACAGTAGTAATGCCTCTGTAGTAACATATTTAAGAAGGGGAAAAAGTTATTGGGCAGAAGTAATTGCATCCAGGAGTGAGGATATGTGAGAGAAAAAGCTCTGCTTCTCATTATCCTACTCTGATTTGACTTATAGTAAATTAAATTAATTTCACCAAGTCAAGTCTGTTTTGCCCATGACTGTAACTGGTGAGTGAACAATGGAGTGGTTAATGTGGATATTACTAGTGGAAAAACCCTCATATTTGGAGAAAAAAAAAGTGGTTCGAGTGGCAGTTTAGATTTTAATTAATCTTCAGTGTCATGCATTTTTTTCTTTGTCCTCACTGTAGGCTGGTAAATAAATATTCTTGAAACCACACAATTAATAATGAATGTCTTCTCCTGGTGGCTTAGTGAGTATCTGCTAGGAAATCCTCACAGAACTATGCTTGAAAGTAATTTTCAGGACAGAGATCTTCCCCTTGGCTGGAATTTAGCTGGGAATATTGCTGATAATATACTATACTGTCATGGGGGGCAAACATGCTAAGACTTACAGATCTGCTGTAAATTCCTAAAAGAAAGTCTTGGCACTTAGCATTTTCATAGTTTTTTTTCTCCTAATGCCTCATCTTAATTTTTGAGGAGTGTCTTGGTTTGAAAGAC
>VZTE01002547.1:0-30217 GCA_013397775.1 Eulacestoma nigropectus
TGCTTTCAAACCAGTACAATCACATATTTTCTTTTTATATATTTAAATGAGTAATCTTTCACTGATGCTGGGTTGGCTTTGTGCAAGGCCAAAAAATACATCAGTTATTCTTCAGAAGAGATGGCCTTCAGGAAAGAATCACAGAATATTTGGGTCTCTTCTGCTTTGTTCTGCACTTTGAGTACTACTCAACTGAAGTGGAAGATTTTTTTTTTTTTTTGGTTCACTGTCCCAGCTTCTGGCAAAAGTTACTCAGTTGCACCAAGTATTTTTAGATCTGCGTGCCCTTTCAGCTCACCTTTTCTTCCTCCCCCTCTGTCAGATTTGCTTTGATAAGGGGCCCTGACAAAATGAGTATTCCATTTCCCCATGCTTTAGCTTTGACTGGCACAACCTTTTTTGCTTTCTTTCAGCTCTAATTCTCCAGCTGGTGCTTGATGAATACAACAAATCGCAACTTCGGTCTATACCTGCTAACATGTACCTCACCACTTGTTCCAAATTCTGATTACACCATGACCTCTCAGCTGTGAGTCAGCCTTTAAGTTTGTGAGACTGGGGTTTTTTCAGTCTTTTTTACAAATTGGTTCACAGATTTTACTGTTTTCAGTTTCCTTATGCAGTCTCAGACACATCTAATTTTTATGTTTTACTTTACACAATATATGGGCGTATAGCTTTTGCATACATGTCTGACATAACAGTTGACTCAGACATTAAAATCTGCACTTCCCACCCTCTTCCGTAAGATATAAGCCTGTGTGGGATTAAAAATTGGATTAGAATTTTCATGAATGTTAAGAACATTAATAATTGCGTAGCATAACAATAAAATTTCTAAAAATACATTGTTCCAGTGCTTCAAGGCTTTAACCAATCATAAATTATAGGAATAATCTAAAAAAATCTCCAAACATAAACAAAGCAATATGACAAAAGGGATCACCAGCCTGTAATTATCCAGAATCTCTTGTGTGCTCACAAAAGCCTCCAGAACAGGCAAGCATTAGCAGCAGAAGATATGGGACTGTTCTTGTCTCCATTTGTATAAGACATATTTATTTAACGATTGCTCTTAGTTTTAACTAAGAAAGGAAAACTTTTGTAACACAGAATAGCTGAAGATAAAGTATAATGTACAACAGCTAATTTCCAGTTTTATTTTCACCAGTTCCAGAGAATGGTCTGTCCATGCTTACTCTGTAAGAGCATTCTTTTATACCCATTGATTTTGTTGCAGAAGTCATGTTCAAAGTTGGTCCTTCCTTAGAGGGTGTACTCATCTTTATTTGTCATTCTCATGAGACCTCATCACACCTGAAGGACAGGATGCCATCCAGAGGCACCTGGACAAGCTCGGGAACTGGGCCTCTGGGAATCTCATGCAATTTAACCAAGTGCAAGGTGCTGCACCTAGGTCAGGGCAAGCCCCGGTACCAGCACAGGCTGGGGGATGAACAATCAAGAGCAGCCCTGGGGAGAAGGACTGGGGGGTGCTGGTGGGTGAGAGGCTGGACATGACCCAGCCATGTGCACTCACAGCCCAGAAAGCCAAACGTGTCCTGGGCTGCATCCAAAGCAGCGTGGGCAGCAGTGAGGGGAGGGGATTCTTCCTCTCTGCTCTGCTCTGGTGAGACCCCACCTGACACTCCGCATCCAGCTCTGGGGACCCAGCACAGGAAGAACATGAACCTGTTGGAGAGAGTCCAGAGGAGGCCACCAAGATGATTAGAGGGATGGAGCACCTCTCATACGAGGCTGAGAGAATTGGGATGAGCCTGGAGAAGAGAAGGCTTTGGGGTGACATAATTGTAGCCTTCCAGCACCTGAAGGGAGCCAAGAAGAAAGACAGAGCGAGACTTTTTATGATAGCATGTAGTGACAGGACAAGGGGGAATGGATTCAAACTAAAACAGAGTAGACTCATATTTCATATTAGGAAGAAATGCTTTACTGAGAGGGTAGTAAAGCACTGGCACAAGTTTACCAGAGGCGCTGTAGCTGCCCCATCCCTGGAAGTTTTCAAGGCCAGGCTGGAAGGAGCTCTGAGCAACCTGGTCTAGTGGGACCTTTCCAACCTAGGCCATTCTACGACAACTTTAACAAATTAAAGGCAACCCACCGTACCTGCCTTTTTATCAAAACACATCCAGGGAACACCTGAGAAAGGCCACAACAATATTACCATTATTTTAATCCCTAACAACATCTAAGTTACATCCCTCTGGCACAGGAGTGAGTGCCAGCTTCCCTGCGCAGGCAGGGGTGTGTGAGTGACACATGGGCGAGCACCCAGGGCGGAGATCGCCATCTCCCGGCTCCGAGCGGCGCCAGCTCCCGCAGCTGTGCTAACACACTGGGAGAGGCTGGCCCCTGACTAGAGACCAGACACAAAAGAATGCGCAATTTGTTGTACCCGACATCGTGGGGAAAGTCTCGTGTCTACGGAAAATAAACTCGTGAAAGCAGCAGCAGTAAACAAAGGTGACAGAATAAATTAAAACATGGGAGCAGCAAACCAAGTAATACAATGAGAGATATACTACAAACATTCGGAATAGACAGACTACTTTGTCCTTAAAAAATACAAAGCATGACCATAGATAAAGTGTAAAAAGGAAAAACAAAGAAGAGGAAATATGAAAAAACCTGTGCTGCTCAGAACACTACTTGTAAGTTTATATCAGTGAGAGAAGGAGGCTAGAGAAAAGGATAGCTGTTTCTTTATGCTTCTTTTTTCTCAAGCTATTTGCATGATGAGTTTTTCATTTTAAGCACTTCAGAACCAAGGTTTTCTAAACTGTTCACATATACTCTTTAATATAATAGATCCTTGGATACAAAGCCCTAAGTGCTTAAAAACCCCAATAAATATCAAGAATTAGTCACTATCAAAACAAGTGAAAACACAGATAGAATTCTTCCACATCTGTGGAAAAATTATGGGCAGAAAAAACCAAAACTCAGTTCAACTGAATGCACGGTGCATACAGCTAAGAAGATAATGAAATTAATTTTCTTATTAGCAAGGATACTGTAGTGTTGCCAAAAATGTCAGGAATCTTAACAGAGAATTCTCACTAGTACCACCAACATTAGACAACTAAGAATCCAAACAATGCCATACAATACGGGCAGCAGGGAAGCTGGCTTCTAAATTTCACACTACAATTAAAAGAAAAAAATTCATCTTTCCTTGGAAGATTATTTATTAGAATGCTGTGAAACAGAAAACTGTGTACATATTAATATAAAACGAATATATGTGTACCTGTATGTAATATGAAGAATGCCATCTACTGGTATATAAGAATATACACCACTGTTTCTAAGTTAGTAAACAGCTATCATAATAAGCAACGAAGTTGTCATTACTGTATTCTACAAACAACAGTGTCCAGTTTCAAAATTTCCCTCCCATATTCAGCATACTATATTTTAACAAATATATGTAAGCCATATATCCTACAACATAAGCCTCTACCCATAAAACAGACAAAGAAGAAAATACAATTGTCTTATTCTAAGGTCTAAACTGCAGCCTACCAGTCTTTAAAGGGGGCTGATAAGAAAGATGGGGATAAATACGGCCAAGCATAGGATACAGATTTGCAAAAGAACTACGTATTTTCAGAAGGAAAACTTGGCCAAGCCAAAAAAACTACCTCTAAAAACACAGGGCAAGCCTTAGAGGTCTTCCACTCCTATGTTTATGCTGTTATGTATATAGTCTTGTTCCTTTGTATTTGTTTGAGGGATAGCAAAGCACTGAAAAAATAAATCTTAAAAAAAAAAAAAAGACAACATTTTAAAGAAAGGATATTAACTTTCTCTTTTATCCAATTTGAAAAGATGGGCTGTAACACTCTCATAAAGTACATATGGCCTTCCAACACAATACAATACAAGTAGTATTTGAAATAAATTCCAAAGCCATCAACAATTCATAAACACAGCTTATAAACTGAGAGCAGAGAAGAAGGTGTGGCCAAGTTAATAAAATGGAAACCTGCTTCAATTGGTGCAATGCAATTGCAAGAGTACTGTGCAGTGAAAGGAAGCTGTTCTAGCCCCATCAGACAGTAGCCCATCTTAAAACTGTAACTTCACAGCTCCAAAAATCTCTGCTCAGCTAGAGAAACTAAGTAACTTTCTTAAACTGGTTTCACCGGGTCATTATTGTTCTTATTAGTGTGAAATCTGTGGCAGCATGTATCTTGGTTTCCTATGCTGTGCCTGACTTTACAAAGACCTACATAACCTGGGTTCCAACACTAAGGCTCAGAATTGTAAACAAACCCAAAAATATCTACCATTTTAAGTAGCATACTAAAAACACTGCAGTCTACACTGCACACTTTAATTAAATTTCAATAAATTTCTTTTCATATTTTATTCTTTTAAAGGACTTACAGACCTGCACAATCTTGGTTTCAGAAATGTAGTTATAAGGCATTTCAAGTGGGTAGCTACTCTTCCTGCTCTTAAAAACAACACAGCTTTTCTATGACAATGGCAGGAAAGTTAAAAAGTAAGCTAGCCTTAAATTAATTCTTTGCAACTTTGAAAATGGAATTTAGTAACTAAAAACAAAAGACTTGAGATCAGCCTTCCTATCAATGACCTTAGCCAAAGATGCACTGAAAGGCCCCAGCACTCCTCAGGAACTCAGGCTTGCCATGACAAAAAAAGCAAGGTGTAATTTCATAGTCAATGTACACAGCTATAAAATCAAAGGGAGGAAGAGATTCAACACTAACTTGATTGAATAATATAATTTTCCAATCAGATACAACTTTGCATTTTGGGAGAAAAATTTTAATGCAAGCCACTTTAAAACCTATAAAACTAGGAAGAAACTTTAAATAGTTGTTTTAATAGTTAATAGTAAGCAGGCAAAGTTCTCTGTCTCCATTACAGACTCCTACTTATTGTTTGGGTGAGTTTTTCTGGTTGCTTGCTTGCTTTGCTTTTTTGATATTTTGTTTGTTTTGATGTTTGTTTGTTCATCAACTAAATGAATACCCAAAGATCCCAATTTATTTGATGCATGCTAGCCTACACAACAAACTATTCTGCCTTTTCAAAAACTAAGTAGTCCTCCTCAGTGTATGCTGAAGTATTAAGCTGAGGAAATAAAATGAGCTATTGACTGCTGGGCCAAAAGACAAAAGCACTCTGAAGGTCACTTCTGTAGAAGCTGAAAAGCAGTTCCTCTCGGTGAAACCCTTTTCCACAGCTCCTGTGTCAGTGTGCATGGACCTGACACAGATCCCCCATTCTGTGTGGTCATGGATGGCTATCCATACCCTCCAGGGAGAGCTTAAATACCTTAGAGTATCTATTGTTTCATTCCAAGTACAGGCAAGTTTTCTATAAAAACCTTAGTGGCATTCAAACTTCCGGAGTGTTTTCTAAAATTTCTTACTGGACTTCAATTCCCTTTACATCATGTAGTCATAAAACTACCTTTTTCATGCCCAAAAATCTGTAAATTTTAGATTTTCGGCCTTTTATCCCACAGTGTACCACAATGTATGGGGCATCTTCTACACAAGTGAAAGACCTTGCTGTGAAGAGCTCTTGCCATATTACCAACAGTGAGGTCAGATCAAATCACTGCAGAGATTGATCATCCAGTCAGTATTAAAACAGCTGATGAAAACCTCAAATTATGGCTCTCATAACAAACGTGTTTGATCCCCTTCTGTGACAACGGTTTGAGACACATATAACAAGGAAAAAGCAGTTCAGGAGGAAACAATGTTAAATGTACACTATGTGGGTCAGGGAATTTACTGTGTGTGTGTTTCTTTTTTTCAGTATGAATCATTATCACAGATGGCAAAAGAAAACCTTCAAGAGTAGCAAAACATTTAGCTCAGGTTCTGTAAAAACAAGCATGATAGTCCTTATTGTATCACAATTGCTGATGACTAGAATGACAAAAGGAAAGGGTAATAAAACCACTTTCTTCAAAAAGCTTTGTGATGATGCCCACTGGGCAGTAAGAAACTGTGAAGAAATTCTATTAACTATAGAAAACAATTTAATAATACCCTTTCTTTTAATCCCACCTGCTGTATTCTCATGCTGTGTTACACGCACTTAAGGTAACTAGGTAAGTGCTGAATGATAAAAATAGCTAGTAAGATATGTTTGTGCTTTGAATCCCTCCATGCCCTCCTTCCTAAGCTTTAGGTTAACTCTTGACCCATCAAGTCACAGTGGCTATTACGGGTGATTGAAATACACAGAATAGGTGGAAAAGTTTCTGCAGATTACAGGGTGGCTTGAATCAAATACTTGACATGTTAGTTTCAGTGTAAGATAAAAGCAGCAGTCTCATCTCCATCCATCTCCAACTGTTTGTTCCTGCTTACATGATACTTTGTCTTATATCAGCAACACCATCAATTCAGTGACATTAATCAGATGAGTCAAATGTTGTAGGTTAGGACAATTGTGGTTTTCCCTCTCAGAAACCAAAGCTATCTGTAGTAGACTGTCTGGGTACATCTCTCCCTCACCACTTAACATCATTATTGCATACGTTATTAACATGCATCATTAATGCACAGGTATGTGTTACGCTACTAAAAAAAAAATGACAAATTTTGCTGTTTGATAACTAACTGCATACTACTGTGCCTCTCCTATTTCATTATGAAGAATACAAGAAAGCAGCAAGACTACATCAAAAAAGGCTGAGGGTTTTTTATTATGTCATTTTACTTTGGCATTCAAGCATTGCCACACTTCGAATCACAAGTATATCAACTTCAGTAAAAGCCTCCTGAAAAAAATTAATGACAGGAAGAAAATAGGGGTGATTTTACTTAGTATTAAATTGTTCAAATTTTCATGGTGTGTCGCACAGCCCACCAAATAGGTATATGCAGGCACCCAAGGACATCTAAAAGACTGTGAGAACATATTTCTAAGACTACTGCTTTTAAATCAACAATAGTTGTTTACTAACATAAAAATCTGTATCATCATCATCATCATCCATTATTTTATAGTAATTTGTACATCCTAGTATTGCATGCATACCTAGATAATCTGACACACAAAATAAACTAGTAGGTAAGAAATTATCTACCTAGAGAAATCTAGAAGTATCTTCAGCTTTAGCAGAGCTGTACACAAATAATGATGAGGCTGCTACATTCTCACTAGTTGTGAGGACTAAAAGATAAAAAAAAAGAAATTAACAATTCCATTTATATTTTTTACCATATTTTTATATGGACCCATGGAAAATGCAAGGACACAACAGAACTGCAGCCTCAAATTGTTATTCAGCAATGTAAAGTATTAAGCAACAATGTGCAGCAAGCTATATACATGCTGATCTGCTTTGTTTATTCAGTGTAGAAATATATAAAATATGAACAGATGTGCCACGCAAAACCCTAATTTTGGGATTGAAGTTAGAGATTCATTATTCTTTAAGTCACTAAATATAAATCCACACACAAGCACTGCCCCTCCCCTCTCTGACACTCTTTGAAGAAAGTTTGGATACAATTAAATTCTTCATAGGCAGGAGATTAAACAAAAACAAAAAAGAATAAAATTACAGAAAAAATATACGTTGCTTTCAAAACAAATCATGGCATTTCTCCAGGTTATTTATTTTATCCTAATTTAAAGTTTCTTTATTTTTAATAGCAACACTTGCTTCCCTTCTGATTTGTGGTTGCTGCTCCCAATTCAAGGATACTAGACCTGGTGAATCTAGTAGGTTAAGAGCCATGAAAACTACCAAATGTAAAATGCCTTGTCCTTTTAAGATTTAAAATGAGACTAACAATGACTGTGTTATAATTAGAATCATATACACTTCAACACAATATGTATGCAAGTTGTTTTTGGAGCAGTTTCTTAAATGACAGTGTGTCTATGCTATAGATGTAGCACCTTTAAATAATCACTTTAATCCAAAGCAGTCCTGGGAAAGATTCATTCACTTACTCGAATCCAGCTGTTGGCCTTCAGTTCGACAGCGTTCTGTGGTTCACTGCTGTACAGACAACATAAGCACCACATCAGAGTCTTCTGGCTTTCATCTGTAGGAAAAAAAGCAAATAAAGATATACTTAGAGGGAAAAGAAAAACCCAAACAAAACACAGAGAGAATTACACAAAACAATCCCTATCCATCCACAAAATTGAGGCCCTAAATATCAGCCTCAACTCATACTCCTTCTATTCTACCAGATTGATACCACACATTTAATGTTACTCACTATATACATCTTGTGTAATCATTTCCTTCAACGGCAGTTTAAAAGGTACCAAAGTGTTCAGAATCTACACAGTAATTAGATGACCTTAAGAAACTTGCTGGACCTAGTAATTCATTTACATAAAAAATACCTGAAGCTATCTTCAAGGAACTTTCAACTCAGTATCTAAATAATATCATTAATAATAGACAATAATCAACAGTAGTAAAATAGTTTATTACGTTGTGTCCAAAGCCTGCACGACTCAAGTATGCTCACTTATGAAAAACTTAAGTTTGTGAAGTATGAAATCGCTAATGACTAGAATGTAAAACATCAAGTTCTCTGTAAAAATATAGGAAGAGTCTCCATGCCTCAGGAAAATGACATTTCTGCAGACAGCAGAAAAGCTACACAATGATGGAAAAAAATCCTATTCTGATTTTCTGTTCAGGATTAGAATGGGTTTTACTTAATTCTAATCAACTGTTTGAAGTTCTCTTCTTTAAGAATCTACTATAAAATGAGCATGACTCTCACTGCTTAGATATTATTATAGAGCAGCCAATTATCTAAAGTAAGCAGATTAAGAGCCATTTAACTTGTGATTGTTTCACACAACTTTGCTTTCAATAGGCTTTGGTGGTTTTTTCCCAGTGTTCTTTGGCACATACCAAGATGTTCTACAGTGAATTTAATCCCAGAACAAAACTGTGTGACTGAAATGAAAATTCTGAAAACTGGATGTAGTATTGTAATTCTGATCTAATATTCACTTAGTAAGCAATAATCTTCTTGTTAAAAATAATACAAATAAGTGATATTACCGGTTTTAGAAATTATATTATGAGACAATTTGATTATCAAGCTCAATGAGTGATTTCTTTTGTTTTCCGCGTATTGGTTATCCAGGATGTAATAAACAGTATTATTTAGAAGTGTTTTGTTAGGAAAGCCTGAGGAAAAAATAAAAGGTCCATTAAGTAATGCCTGTATTTTCACCAGGTGACCAGAGACATTAACACTGATTTAAACCAGTAGTTCTCAATAAATGTCCAACAAGTCTGGAGGCCATTACTGACCTCCCACTGACTAACATCTCTGCAAGAGAAATGGTTTCCCAAGCATACCCTTTTAACTGACCACAATTTGGGGTATTCTGCCATTGTGTGTTTGGGGACTTGTTTTAATATGGATTTTTATAAGGCTAATAATTTCCTAGGTTTTGTAATTATGAAGTTAAAGGACACATCTTGCATATTATGTAGCAGAAGTTTAAAGTATCCTTAAACTCTGATTATAACTATATTCAACTGGCCTTCAGACATTAGCACTAATAGACAACTATCTCCTTCAGAAAAACTTTCCATCTAAACTCTACTATGACTTTATACGGGAGGAAAAAATAAACAGAGTGGTTTATTTGTTTAAATGACTAAATCATAGCCAACTGCTTCTTGGAAAATGAGGATTTTAAACATTATTAACTACTAATACAAAAATATTGCCTGATTATGAAGTCTGGCTTTTGACATAACTTTCGATTACATAAATTACATAGAAAAAGGCAGAGAAGAAGATATCAAGTCCAAATCTCTTATCTCAAACAAAATATACATAGTTCAAGTATTCCTTCTTTTGACTCATCCAGTTTATACTGTACATCTACAGTACGTCAATAAGTCATTTTATTTAAATTCTGGTTTCCTTTGGACTTAAAAAAATTAAGAAAAGAGGTGAAAAAAATGCATATAACTGCTTGAATAGACTTCTGGATGAGAAGATTTTTTGTTACACATGATGACTTGCTGCATACTATAAAATACATTGCATGCATTGTTGCCTGTCAGAAATTTAAATCAGTATGATGAAAGCTAGAATCATGAAAACAAAGCTTAGATAAACTAAGTTGGCACACTTTGCCAGCATAGTGAGTTTACACAGATTAACACAGCTACATTCAAACCTCAACCCAAGTGAAACCAACCTATACTGATCTCATAGCTAAGACAACAGTTTCCAAAAAACAAGGAACTGCTACAGCTTCAGATTTTCCTAGTTTAAAAAATTACTTTTTGACCAAAACTAAGATAGCCTCCCACAGATTCATGAAAAACAGGAAAAGGGCTCATACAATCCTCTTGCTGATATACCCCATGACACACTCTGAGGGAAACTCTTGGTTCATTGTTTTCTTTTCACAGCTGCCCCGGAACAGGGGATGAAAGATGGGAAGATTAAGACAGATTTTACAATAATTACTGCAGCTGCAAAAGATAATCATACAAAAAGACCAAACACAGAGCCATAGAAAACCTACCGGTGGATTTTTTCCTCACAGTTTTCTAGCAACTGTGATCTCCATGGAAAACATACCATCATGATACGCACTGAAAAGCATTATCAGGATACAAACAAAGGCATTTGATCTTACTATTGCACAAAAGAATGCCTAACACGCAAATAACCAATTAATACCTCCACAGAAATAAAATTAAAAACTCAAAGGTGGAAATTACAGCTCAGAAAAGGTTACCACCTATCTACTGGACTTCTGTAGGGAGGTTGTATTCCAACAAAGGGAATAAAAAATGTCTGTAGGAAATTTTAGACAGCTTGGAAGCTGCTTTGTAAAAAGAAAAGGAAAAAAGAAAAACAAAATAAGAACAACCAAAAAAAGGGGAAAAACCCCCGAGGAAACAAACAAACAAACAAACTTAAAACACCTCAAACCATTCAACCAGTCAAAAGTCCAAACCCTTCTGATCAATCAGATTGTACTTCTTTCCTGCCCATCTCACAAGAAAAATTTTTAAAAAAACAGAAACAAAGAACAAAAAGGAATGTTTTTCTCATAACACAGTGTAGTCTCACTCATCCCAATCACAGTCAGTTTATAAATACCCTGTCATGAATGGAGCCAGATGGAAGGAAGAAAACCCTAATCTTACAGACAGAAATATTATTTTTAGAGCTTGTAGTAAAATTTCATTGAAACGTATCAGAAAATGTTCATGAGCTAAAACTGAGCTTTCTGGGGAAACAAATGCATTCCCAAGCTTGCACGCTCACACACATGTACTGACATAGAGAGCCACCAAGAAATCCCCCAGCATTTATAGTATTAGTTTAGGATTCAAGACCTTTGGGCTCAAAACTCAAACCAGGAGGGTCCTACTGAGAAGATAATCCCACAGCCCACAAAGAAAACCAAAAAACACAAAACCACTGGAATTCCTTACCAAGACTGAATTCCTCAAGTATCCCTTGTGGTTTAGGACCACAAGTACAGCCATGAGATTTTCTTCAGTCATGCTTCCCTCACATTAGCATTCTAAATATGGCTAACTTGGTCACCTCCTGCTCAGGAGTGTTTATGAGGAGATTATTTTCCCTTGGAGACCATGCTTCCTGCACTGAGTGGTCAGCCATGTCAGCTTCCAGCACCAACAGACATTCATCTCAGGTGATAGGTATTGTGGTTTGGACGTGATGCAGAAGTATAATGTTTTTCCTTCTCCATTTATTAGTATGAAAGACTGAATTGAACAAAATTAGTTCCTTCTTCTGTGAGGGTGGCCTGGTCTCAGCCACATGCCTGAATGAGCTATTTATCCAAATGAGAAATTACATGAAACCCACTTGAGAGTCAGCATCTGCTATAGCCAGCACTATCTTAAAGAATATCTTCAGGACCAGTGCCAAACAAAATGAAAAACTGCTGAATCTAAAATGCCAGCAGTCCAAAGAGTGCTCAGGTGGCTCTAAGAGGAAGTGGTGGGAATGTGTAAGCAGACATCTTCAGGTCTACTCATGTCAGAAAATCTTTAAGCATTAAAGTGAAGGATTCCATTTTGAGTAAATAAAGTTCTCTGAATTGGCTTGCTTGCCACTTCGAGACAAAAAAAGAAACCTGTAGTAAAACTTCATTCTCAAGCAAACTCCAGAGGTAACAACCAACTTGCAGAAAAAGTGCTTCAGCTTCAGAAAATGCTGAAGGAACACAAAAAAGAGGAAAGAAGTAGAGGAAACCAAGAATGTATTGCTGGGATTTTTGGGAAAAGGAGCCAAAAGCAGACACGGATGGCTTTTAACTCTGATGAGAAATATAGGTGAAGCTATTTTCTATAACACAATATACTGTTGGCTGAGAAAAACTGATGGCCTAAAGACTTGCATATTCCAAACAAAAACTTAGAAGCAAAGCGTTTGTGTAATTGTAAACACCAATGGTTACCAACATACTCAAAAACTATGAAAGGGAAACCTCTCCATTGTAAAAATACATCTGTAAAGCATGAAAAAGCTTTTCAAAAAGCACGCATTTAGTCTGCAAAACTGGTCTATGTTTAAACCTATAGTTCCTTCCCAAATTTTCCTTTCAGAGGCGAAGTGCTGACATTAGACACATCTACTATGTGTTTTACAGACAAGTTCATTTTGTCTGTGCTTGGAGCTGTCTAGAAGACAAAGCCAAAACAGAAGATGTATGCTGTGCTTGAGTTACTAAAACCTCCTAGGTGAAAACAAAACTGCCCTTTTCTGTACTTTCCCCAAAAGGAAGCATAAAGCAGAAAAGACATAATGTTACTTTTTTTTCTTTTTTTAATTTGTAGTTGTAATAAGAGCAAAAGACTGACAAAAAGTTATTTTAAGGGGTTCACAGAGAAGCTCAGAATTAGTTTTCTGCTTAAATGAGATCCAAACTAATTTATCAAAATATCAACATTTCAGTTGCTGAAAAATGTATCAGAACTGTTGATAACATAGCACAAGGAGTGTCTCCTCCCTCCCAACAGTTTTCCTGTGCCCAATTCATTTTCTCTTTTATATTCTCACTCACACACATACTCACCACCAGTAAGAGCACTTTGTTTTTTCATATGCTTTTTTCCTACATTACCACTTTACTGTTTTAATTTTGATTCTGTGTGCATTTTCACTAATTAAGGATGGAGAGATGGGGAAAATACATCTTCAGAATTCAATAAATATGAACACAATCATAACTTAGACTAATTACAAAAACATACATATCAGAAAAGTTAATTCTTATATCTTAGCATATATGATAGAACATTCTGATACATACTGAAAGAAACTTCTACTGAAAGTAATTCGAAACACTAGATTTTGTACATTTTGAGACTCCAGCAAAGTGTAATCCATACAACAAAAAATGAGAATGGAAATCATGATGCACATAAACACTCACTGGGTTTAAAACCTACTGGTCCCAAGCCAAGATTCCATAACTAAATCATGAAATTAATTAGATCCAAAAGTCAATTTAACGTTTCTGAATGCCATATATTTTAAATAACCTTTTCATCTCAAAACAGCCTTTTCATCTCAAAATTTTACTTCAGTAAAAAAGAATGTTGTGTTTTTATGGAAAAATCATAGTATGTAACAAGTCATATTTTCCTAATTTCTACAGAATAAAGTTTATGGAACTGCTGCAGAAATATCTTTACACTTTCTTACCATATCCTATAACAAAAGGATTCCAACAGAGCCTTCCTAGAAGCTGTCCAATTAAAGGGAACTGCTGGATTGCTACAGTTGAACCCTGCTAAAACATAAAAACAAACAAAAAGATAGTAAATACACTGCACATACTCCTTACCTAATACTTAACTATGTTAGAAAATTTTTCCATTTGCCTCACACCCAGCAACCAGATCAGTATTAGTAACTAGCAGGTATAAGATTTCATTGTATTAAAAGCCTAACAAACACATGTTTTTGTTGAACCTCATTGCTATAATGCACTGTCCCACAGTTTCTGAAGAAATTAATACCTGCTATGGCATAAAATTATCTCTGTTACTTTTGCTTGCTGTTTTTAAATTATCTTAATGACTAGCCAGTAACAAACCGACATTTAACTTCTAACCAAATAGAAAGCAGTTTCACGATAAAAGTAGTAAACAACTTAGTTTATTTACAATCCTGTGTAACCAGTCTTATTTCTCCATTTTTTTAGCTTTACTATCTAATAAATGAAGGCTTTGAAAAATAGTGTTGTGCTGAGATAACATGCAAGTAGCAGGGATGATAACCATCTCCTGCTACTGCAATAAATTCCTTACATTTGTCTCATGTTTGGGGATAGACCAAGACTTTCTGGGGCCATATTCACAAGGACCATTTCAGGCCACACTTCAAATTACATGAAGCAGCAATATTTTTTTTCCCCCTTAAGGAAAAAGATATACAAATATGGGAAGAAACTGCACTCCCCCAAAACCTTTTACTTAAAATTTAAAATTTAAATTCAGTTCAGAAACAAACTTCACTTTGCACTCTACAGATAAGACTATTTAAAAATAAGAACTTCATAAGAAGCAAGCCTTATGCCATAATGCAGTACTTCTAAAGCTATTATACTGAATATATACACTGAAAAAGCCATGTTCAGAAAAACATATCAGCAACTAAACATAAACAAGTGCATTTACTCAAGTGAGTGCAGACAATAATTAAATTACTAAGTAGAACAGGCAGCAGCTTATGCCAGTTATCTGACCATGCTGCTAGAATTCACTCTGTGTGCCATAACACTGAGGTTAATGTGTCAGCAGACCCTCTAAGATTTAAAGGATCAGTTACAGTTTTGCATGTTAAGGCCTTTAAATCATCCAATTTATGATGTGACAACCAGAATCAAATTCTTGTTTATTGAAAGGGTTTTCTTAAGAGGCTAGAGCATTGGCTGGGAAATTTCACGTGACATCAACCAATCAAGAAGAAAAAGCTCCTTTCACAATAAATCAGGGAAACAGGAAGCACACTCCTGTTTCCATTACCTGTGACTGTTTCCCCAATTTGCTCCTCTGATCCAGCAATACATTAGGCCAACAAGACAAACCTCTTCGCTACTGTTAGCTTCTGGTTTTGTCAAAACACGGTGCAGATTGTTTTGGAGGAGCTCTTCAAAATAGGTCGCTCTTCCTTCTAAAGTCACTTACCGAATGTTTTATTGTTTCATAAAGCTGATGCAGAAATTCCTGCAGCTGGGGCAAGTGAAGGCACACATCTTTCTGGGATTCCAAAGTAGTGGCTTGACCCCATTCAATAGCTTTATCCAACCAATAAGCAAAGTTCAGTTTGGGCACTGTAGCGTCCTGAGCCATTCCACAATCCTGAAAAAAAGATTTTAATTTCACATCAGGCAGCACTAAACACTGGCTTTAAACCCAGAACAAATATACAAAGAGGGATTCCTGCTACCTTTTTTGTGTATACACAAGAAAGGAGGTGTAGAGAGTATCTGTGTTTACATCTCATAAGGCTGGCAATTTTATTTGTAATATTAAGAGGGTAAACTAATAACCTCATTATGACAAAGTAGCAAAGGGGGCAGAATAATCAGTAAATTATCTTAGATTAAATGCAACACTCATATATGTTTCAGGCTTTTGTTATCTAAATCTGTCATCACCAATATTTCACTCAGAATTTTAGAATAATTTAAGCATGCATGTCTTTCGAATGCTATGCATGATGAAAAACTAAAAATGTTTGTTCCAAGGTAAATGAAAGCATTAAAACAAGGCTCAATCAAAACAAAAGGCACTAGGAGGCCTTTGCTCATTGTAATTTCTATATTTGTAATTGATCATTAGCTTTAAGTGCAAAAACAGTATTCTCCTTAAGAGAAACTAATACATTTAATATTTCAGTTGTTTCTCTTTGTATACCATACAAATAAGAGGGAAATAATATAACCACGTGCAGCTTTACATATAACTCAGTTCTGAATGAAAGCTGTACCATAAATGGCCTACATTCTATGGCACACTTCACTCTAAAAAACTGGTCTTTGAGAGATAAGCACTATCACCAAGCCAGAACATTAAAATCTAACCAAACTACCCCAGTAAAAGATACCAAAAAACAGCACACATTTTTTTTCTGCTTTACTATTATATTTTTCTTTGACAGAAGGACAGAGAATAGAACAGCAGGCAGTACAATAACCTTTAAATCTCTTTGAAAGAAACACCTTTTAGGCTGAAAGAGTAAATGAGCTCTGGCAGCCTTTCAATCATTGTTCTTTCTGTCAAAACTGTAAAGACTACTGTCCAATAACAGAATGTGGTGGCAGTTTTCAGAAATGAATTGTTGCCCACTTGGAGGCAAATTCAGACACTCAGAGATGCCACAGAAATCAGTGAATATGTATCTTTGCAAGCTATTAACGAAAAAATTAAATCAGAACCTCCACAGCAGCTCTGCAAACCAAGCTTGCTTTCTACAGTTAACCCTTAGAGCATTTGTACAGCATGCTAATCTGAGCCAGATAAAAGTTTGAAGATCATTAATAAACTTGTTTAATTTCTATGAGTAATAAATAAATAAATAAATAAATAGCCCATAGTGATTCACAACTATTATTTGAGTTTGGATCCTGCCCAGAAAAAAAAAAGAAAAAAAAAATTGAGGTTAAGCTGTTAGATTGCTAGAGTACAATGTATATTTGACCCAAACTTGTTCAAAGACAAGTAAGCAAAGCCACTGCTCTTGTTCTTTTTTATACTCCCATTTCTATCTGCAACTGTTGCTGCCAACAGGGCTCTTAAGGGATCTGTGCAGTGCCAAGATCTTACCGATCTTCTCTGAGTATCAAAACAGGCTACGAGACACTTCATCACAGTAGCTGGCTGAAGCGACACGGGTCCCAGTGCCAGTTAGCCATCCATCAAACACTTTTATCACCACAAGGACATAAGAAAGACTTTTAGAACAAGTTAAAGCCAGGAAGTGAACTACCACATTTGATTACATTAATGAGCCTACTTGATGTTCCCATATAAGATTAATCCTCCCAAATAACTGAAAAATCAGCCCCCTAACAAAATGGCTCCTAAAACTTTCAGGAAAGGAGAAAAAAACAAAAAGCAAAACAATCAAAAAAAGAGGAACTACAAAAACTCCAGCATTTTGGGGCCGGTCGTGAGTTGATTAAGCATTAATTGAGGATCCAAGCAAAGCAAATCGAGCAGGCTAATCGAGTATACCAAGTACCTGTTTCTACTACTCCAGTATGCAGAATAGTACAGCCATCACATTTCTTATTCCAGAAGCCTGAGATCCCAGCTCCCCAGTAAGAAAGGTGTTTTATCTCCCTTCTTTATTACAGCTAAATAAACTGGATTGCTGGTCCACTGAGACTCCTTGTCAATTCCTTAACTGGTCCAGAGCCACTGCCATATAAAAAAAGACTAAGTTGCACATTCTGTTTTTTTTTAACTACTACTACTAATAAAAAAAAAAAGTCAAAAATAAGAACATCAGCACAAATCATAAGAGAAAGAAAATCTTTGAAGTGTATTTCTTCTCTATGCTGATAACTGCAAGTGTGCATTTTTTACTGTTTCTGATAGCTAATTCCCTTAAAATATCTGTCCTGAACATCTACACGAGCAAAGTCGTCTCCCATCAAGAGACTTGCAATAATCACTAGGAAGACGAAGTAGCTCTATGTTCAGTGCTATTCAAAACCCTCACCTTGGTGCACTAAAGCACAAGCAAAGGACCTGGACCACAAAACCTCCAACTATACATTCTAGAGTTCAGAACCTATCCTCAGAAGGATCAGTCCTGGACTTGATCTTTTCCCACAATTTTCTGATGAAAATGAAACATTGCTCTGTTTCTAAAGCAGAGTTCAGAAATTATAGCTGCAGTTTAATACTCAATTCACAGATAAATTTATGGGCAAAATTAGAGGAGTCAGTTTTATGTCCATTTCCAAAGTGGATTAAAGGACAAATATATGTGTTTTTCTGTGCAGTTAATTTTCTGAAACTGCTTAAAATCCTAATAGATCAGCAATAGGGAACAAATGATTCCTATGATTAGGAGAAGAGGTAATCTGCAGTGCATGTTTGGAATAAACCATTTAGAGTGACATGTAAAGATCTTTGCACTTCTTTTTGGAGGGGGTGAGGAGGAGGAAGGGTTGTGCACTCCTGTAAAGCTTTGGGTAAGAGCTACTCTTGTCGTTTCAATGGTAGCAGAATCCCCTACAGCAACTATTTCATAATCACAGAATCCTCTGAGTTGGAAGGCACCCATAAGAATCATCAAGTCCAACTTTTAAGGGAGTGGTCCATGTGGAAATGGAACCTGTGACCTCGGCATTATTAGCACCATGCTCCAACCCACTGAACTCATCTCAGGGTTGAATGCAGATTTTCAAGAATTATAATTTAAAAATTCTAAAGGCATTGCTGCTTTCCGTTTTGGAATACCATCAATTCACACTTTTTATAAAATTGTCATGAGATCAACAGAAGAATGCAATAAAGTGGCATTTCTACGAATTGCTGCACTATTCATATAGGCCACTGGCCCTTGTTTAGCATTTACTACATGCTTCAATCCATCCTTGATCAAGAATGTGATTAATTTAATATACATTAGGGTTTTCTGCATCACAATGCTACTTATTCCACACTATTTCCAATAGCACTCTATTTCCAATAGCATGATTTTTAAGCTGTCCTTGTTTGTTTTCACCGGAAGTTTCCAATGAAATAGTTATTTTATTGATTGTTTTCTTTAACTATAGCATCTAGTCCTGAAAAGAGCAATTTGATTAATATAGCTTACTCTTGTCTTCACCTCAACATTACTGGAAAACACACAGAAAAGTTACGGAATGTATAAATAACCTGACTAAAAAGAAAACATACCAGACACACAGATTTCGTCACAAACTCTTGTTACCAGATCTTGAGGCAAAGTCCCCAAATCTGGCTTTAGTAGGTTGAGAAAAATTACTATTAAACTTTTATGACCTAATTTCTCTTTAATCTTGTAAATTCAGCTGCTAAATTAAAAAAAAGCTTTTCAAGCAGAAGGATCTTTGAGATACCATTAACGTACAATATTGCTTTACGTCACAGCATTCCAAATAAACATGACTAAAACTTGCATTCAAGGTATAAAGCTCTCACAAAGCTCCTTGAATCAGTGATAAGTAGCTCCACGCTTCAAACGAACATTTTCCACTCCTCTTTCTCTTCCTCCTCCTCTCTTAAATCCTACCCACCAGCAACATTAGCTTATGAGGAAAAACACAAAATAAGAAAACAGTTAAAAATACTATTAGTGACATCAGGGTCCAAAGGCCAGAGGCAGAACAGGTCATCATTAAGCTAAAAAAACACATAAATACACACTCCAAATTCCGAACTATTTTTAAAGGGTTTTAAAACCCTTACAAAAACAGTAGAACAGTCCTTTTATGCATATTTATTACTCTAATAGATATTAGGAGACCAATAATAGCAATTAGGAGACCAGATATTAGGTAAGCATTTCAGTATATTATATAATCAAAAGATACCAGCATTTTGGCTTCTTAATCACCCTTAACTCAATGTGGTATAGCACAGTTGATACAGTAATAGAACATGTTTCAAGGATTACGATAATCATCACAAATTTAGTATCTAATGAATATTCTGAGGGTATGCCAAGAAAAAAAAGTGACTATTATCTTGACCATTGTTACTGGTTTTTTTATTATTTCTCTATATAAAATATCTTTTAGGTTCTTTCACCTTGTTCTCAAGTATATTTTTCATCTTCACCTTGAAAAGTCTCCTTTTGCTTGCCAAGAAAATTTAACATATACTTAAATAGGCAGCAAGAGCAAACACGATTTATTTCCTACTTTAAAGAAAATCTGTTACCAGCCCCCCAAAAATAAATTTTAAAAATAGATTATTAGGAAAAAAGCAATTAAAAAAAAAAATAAACTTCAGAAAGGCCCAAGAGCAGGTGAAAATTAAAAACATACATTATTTATTCCTGTTGTCTTGTTTTTCACAGTATCCCTTGTTGAGAAATTAGCTTCAGAGGCTGGTTCATAGGCTGGTATTAAGTCTAATCTACACACACTGGCAGTCCAGCAGTCAAGAATAATCGAGAGAATAACTTCCATCTCCATTTTAGACTTGTATGCTTACAACCAGTGTTGTTTAGTGTTCATTTTTTATTTACTGACTTTTCAGATAAAAGCAAGTTTGCCTATTTCTCTTTGTGTCTACATCCAGAGATATTTTACAGCACGAAAAAACAACTATTACAGAAAACTGCCTATCTATATGCACACTTTCCAAATTAAAACAAACTGCACGCCACTATATCTTCCCTTGGAAATAAAATCAAAGGACACAGTTTTGCCAAAGGAAAGGAATCAATATTGGCTAAGCAACCTGTAAAATCTGGCAAACCAAATAGATGTCAACCAGGTAGCTGACACTATCATTCAATGTTTAGACTAAAAATTCTGGAGAAAGTAATTAACTCTTCTATTTTGCTGCTCTATATTTGTTTCCTGTATTTACGCTAATAATTGGTAATTTAACAGAGTTGCCTTCTGAATTATTTTACCAGGACTCACTAGAAAAAGAACACGGTTTTCATCATTAAGCAACTATAGCCCTTAGCAGGGCTACTTTTGTGGGCAGCATATATATTAAACCTCTTGCACAGGTTTAATCTGAGTATCATTGCAAACTGCAAAATGATGTTTCCAGTTGCATTCTGTTGCTCTGCAGGTCAAGAGAAGACCTGATGCCCTGAGGAAGCAAGCTTTGCTGGGATTCATACAAGATCTCCCTTTCTTGGAAATTCTGAAACATTACATCTCCCTCTCCTCACAAAAGGACTGTATGATAATGATAAAGCTTTCTTCTTCCAGAGAGTGGCTGTGCACTGGAACAGCCTCCCCAGGGCAGTGGTCACAGCAACAGCCTGACAGAGCTCAAGACGTGTTTGGACAACACTCTCAGGCACATGGTGTGACTCCTAGGGTGTCCTGTGCAGAACCAGGAGCTGGACTCGATAACCCTTGCGGGTCCTTTCCAACTCAGCTTATCCTGTGGTTTCCATTTATCAGGCTTCATGACGCCAAAAACATTATTTATTTGCCTCACATAAAAATAAGTTTTAAAACTTTCTGGTTCCAATACCTTACCTTGCAGCAGCAGATCTTCCCTCTGATGTACCCCATTTCAAGAGGTTTAAGAATTAAGAATAAAACCTTCTTTAATGGGAAAAGCAGAAATAATATCTCAGCACATCCATCTAACTCTTACCTTCTGCCCATAGGAACAGTGAAAGCAGCAGTGATATCACCAAATTTTACAGATGTTAATTTGTTACCTTTCCATAATGAATCTTAACAGGGCACGAAGGCAATCAGTTATACTTTCAAATACAAAACATGTAAGTAGCAACTCACATAATGGATTTTTAGGAACAAATTGAATAAGAAAGTCTGACCACAAGCCACTGGAAGCCACTCCTGCAAGGAACGCAACAAAGTTACTAATTCTCCAACACCACTCGCACTTCTTAAGTTAAATTTAAGAGGAGAAAACAGGCAATAAAGTAAAGTACCTTTACATCTCTGGCAGAAGACTCTATGCAATTCGGCAAAGTACCAAAACATAAAAAATCCTAGTTTAAAAGAATTTCAATGTCAGCAGTAGCCAAACGAAATCCAGCAAGACCCACATAAAGCTGTCCATACCAGTACAGGGAATCAGATGGATGTGCAAAATTGAAATTTGTTTCAAGGCAATAAAGAAAATCCCAGATTTGACCAGTGCACACTGATGTTAAGCAGAGCAACATGACCTTCCAAAACAAAAGCCAGACTTGAAAGAAACAGGGGGCTGCTAGCTCACCCTTTAACTCCCTGCTTGCTCTTCCATACCTGAACTGCTTTCCTCTTATCAGTGATCTACCACAGACGTAACAACAATATACCACAAAATACAGCAGAAGCTAAAATTTCTATCCGGGGCATGGGGAACAGAAGCACAAACAAGTACCCACCTTCATAATCTTCTAGAATTGGAGGGGGGAGAAAGGGTGTGTGAAGTACATCTCCTTTCAATATATTTCCTCGGTAAGGATTATGTATTTTGTCTTGCAATCTAAATAGCAAACCTTACAAGACTATTTCGTAATGCTCAGGTAACTGTAACATAGCAATCTCTCCTAGTGCTCGAGGAATAAAGGTTTTGGGGAGATAGCTCTAATAAAAATTAATGTTCAAATATCCTTGGATTTAGTTTGCTGGACAGAGCTTTTTCATTCAGCCCAGCTCATTTTCAGCAGACTTCTGTGACAACAGTGGAAATAAAGATGACAGAAGGGAAATTGCAGCTAAAACAACTATGCAAACAAATAAAGTCAACTCTGGATGAACTACAGAATTGTCTCTGGTATCTGGCAATATAAAATAAAAGTAAAATATTTTTACACCACTTTGCAAAAAGTCCTATCATTGATAACACCACTTTGGCTTCACTAACAGTTACAATAACATCAATTGTGCATGGATCTCTGATAACAGTAGTCTAAACATGACATAAATTAGATCTTATTTCGCAGGTTTCAGGAAAAGGAATGAAGTGCCGGTTCTGTTTATGTCAATTGCAAAATTTTTGCTAGTCTCAGTGAAGCCTACATTTCACATTAAGCTTTCGTGACAGTGAGAAGCTCATCCACATAAGAGCTTACCAAGTAGCTACATTAGAAAAATTAGACCTTTTAGCAATAGTGGTAAATTCTTGTTAGATTAAATCTATTGTTTGTACCCCATTCTCCTATACTAAATCTGCCAGCTAATGCATCACTCCCTATCTCGTGGGTTACCTGACAGAAAACAGTTATCAGGGTTATATGACTATACAGTTTTCATTACCCAATTCCAGCAAATATGCCCTCACAAAGCTTCATGTAAGCCAAAGCAAAGTGAATGAATTATAGTTACCTAGACAATGAGCAATTTTTGTACCAAATATAATTTCTGCTTTTTCAGTTAAACTTTTACATGTGGTTACCACTGTCTCCCATAGCTTAAAACCAGTACTAGAGATTTTATACTGTCATTTCAGACATCTAAAAGGCTTTCTTCAACCTCTTCTCTACAGAACAATACTTCAGCAAAAAAATTATCTGGGGCTGCTGGTGGGCAGCAGCTCAGTGTGAGTCAGCAGTGTGTGCCCGGGCAGCCAGGAGGGCAAACCCCATCCCGGCTGCATCAGACACAGCAGCACCAGCTGTGATCGGGATCATCCTGCTGGATTCAGCCGTGGTGCAGCCTCACCCCGAGTCCTGTGTGCTGTGCAGGGCCCCACAGTTGAATGGTGCAGAGGAGGACAGCAGAGCTGGTGGAGGGGCTGGAAGGCACATCCTGTGAGGAGCGGCTGAGGGCTCTGGGTTTGTCTAGTCTGGAGAGAAGGCTGAGGGGTGACCTCATTGCTCTGTACAGCTTCCTGAGGAGGGGACCTGGAGAGGGAAGTGCTGATCTCTTCCCAGAATTTCTTGGAATCCAGTAACAGGATATGTGCTAATTTTTCAAAGCTCCATTAGGGGAGGTTCAGACTGGACACTGGGAAGCCTTTCTTTACCAGCAGAGTGGTCAAACACTGGAACAGGCTTCATACAGATATGGTTTTTGCTCCATGCCTGTCAAGTGGCTTAAAACAGGCCTTTGGACAATGCACTTAATACCAAAGTTAACATTTGTTCAGCTGTGAATTAGTCAGGCAGTTGAACTAGATGATTTTTGTCTCAACACAATAGTCTATTCTGTTCCATTCTGATCTGAATATAAACCAAACTAATCACCCAAGTTTCCCTCAACACAGAACCTCCTCTTCTATCAACTTGTATTTATCTACTGCTTGAGAGGAATACAGAGAAATTTATTTCCTTAAAATTCAGTTCCTCTGGGGGGAAAAAAAAAAAAAGATTAGGTAGAGATTAATTCAAAGTTTCACCATGGAATAAACAGCATTGCTTTTGTGTCAGTTACATATTTTGAGCTATCAGTGAAGGGATGTTGCATATACACCAATCCCTGGCACTTTCTTTTTTAGAAATTTAAGTTCTGCAATTAATGAACATACTATACAGTAATTCCCTCGTGTCCAAGCAGAAGCAGAAGCACATACATTAAACTGTACACAGCAAATTAGAACATTAATCTTTTCATCAGAGGAGTCACATATGACTTGTTATACAGTAGAAAATGTGCATTCCTTTGTATTAGTGTATCAAGGAATAGCATTCACTTCTACCTGTACATACTAAAATTACAAGGAGGCAGGGAGAAAGCCTAAAAAAGTTCCTGCCAGAACATAATCTTCCTCCAGCTAAGCTGTGGAGGTTGAGAGGGAAAGCAACAGGGACACAACCTATTTAGATGTGGAGAAGAATGACTACTAGCCTTTCCTCCTTTCTTCAATTAAACTATGAATGAACATTAAGGGGCTTCATATTTCCAACAATGCTTCTTTAATAGCCATGCAACTGCTAAATTCAGGCTTTCCCCTGGCTTACACAGGTATAGGAAAAGAAGACATATGTTCCAAACTCTTTATCCTAAGTGTTTGAACATAAAGTAAAATACTGACTGTGGTACTGATACCCAGAGCTACTCATACAGTCCAGTTGTAATTCTTATACTAAGTAAATTCTTTCTCCCCATTTTTAAAAGAACTTCTAATATTTATCTAGTAATGAAGCACATACCTTTCATTGAAATCCCTCAGTTCTACAGAGTTAAAGCATTTCTGCATAAGCATAAGGAAACAGAGGCACAAAACAGAAAACAATTTGTTCAAAGTCACTGAGAAAACAAATGACAAAAAGAGATAAAACACACAAATCTCATATACTCTAGCCTATTAGGAAACGCTGTTTTTCACGGACTTCCTCAAATATAACCTATTATTCAATTTAAGCTCCTCAAGCATGACACGACAATTTATACAATGACGGTCAATATTCCACCAAAAAGAAAATGACCACAGAACAATCACAGTAAAGTATTTTCTTTCTAGTTTATATTACACATACTTACCTTTATATGAACTCTAGTGACAGCTTAGTAGGTGTAAGTAAAAAATCTGTGAAAAGTATTGAGTCCACATTGAAAGCAAGCTTGCAAATGAAGGAATGCACTTCTCTAGCATAAAAAGAGTCTCATACTTTTCCCCCCCTCTCTCTGAATACTCACACTCAGAAATAGCCACAGAATAAAATCAGTAGAATAAAGATGTATTTATGGCACTAAGGACACTCGACAGAAAAAGCAAAATGTATTCTTCAGAATAATAAAAATAACTTCATGACATTCACATCAACATTTACACCTTTTTGTTGTACATTATCTTAACACACTCCCACAGATACTTGTCCTTGGAGCCCAGTGATAAGGTTTCATGGTATTCACAGGCATTAAATCAGGCTATTCATTCTTCACAAACAAGAAGAGATAAGTTTCCTCAGAAACATCTAGAGCAAAGACTTTCAGTGATTCACTCAGTCAAACTCATATCCCAGCAACAATTAGCTATGTGGGCATTTAGACTGAACATTTAGACATTCAACTCAATGAGACAATGATTTGTGGAATTTTCAGTCAATTATCCCTGCACATTTTACGAGCATTTACTTTTTAATGTGTTAACAGTGGATCCTCTGACTTGTCAATAATGCCTCTGTCACATCTGTTCATGCAAACCTCACAATTTTGCCCTTGGCATGAAATTAAAGCTGTGTTTTTCTCTTATCTTATGGGAAGGGAGCTCCTTATGAATGTGGTCAGTTGATGATAGATGAGAACTTCTAATGCACAGCATAGAAAAAAAAATACTAGATAGTGGCATGTCTCTTGGCCTCTTCTCCTTGGACACTCATATATGTCAATTTAGTTGTGCACTGTGATACCTTATTACAATCCTGTCTGGAATACTTCAATACTGTCACACAGTTAATCAAGATTTATAAAAAAACATGTCTAATGAATCTATTAATAGGGAGGAAGGACAGCACTGCAATTTGGCTTCAGGAGTCAGAACCCTGTGAGTCCAATTCTCACTTGTGATACATCTCACACATGACACTAGAGAAATCATTAAAGTTAGTTAAATAAGGCTCATTCTACTTCACCTCTGCAGAAGCCTGATTAGTTCTGCTTTGATTTTAAAGAATAGTACATTTTTATATACTTATTTACTTACAAAAAAAATCAAACTAAAAACAAATATTAGATTTACTCCATTTACTTTTTTTTTTTATTCCTCTCAAAGATTTACAAAGCTCTTTGTGCTGCAGTAGCCTCGTGGGCTTTATTTTTCAAGTTTACCATAAATGCTGCTGTGCAGATTACACTTAAGCAAGTCATCTGTCTTTAGACTGTGTCCAGTAATACCTGTACAACTCATCACTAGTAAAATTGTGAAACTCTAGCTCACAGCATTGCTTAGAAATATAATTTCTACTGAAAGTTAAAAATGTGTGGAGAAGTACTATGTCACAACCCTGCAAACATATGCAAGGCTGACAGTTAAAAAAAGAACAGAAACCTCTCGCAAACAGCATCTGACATGAGTCCGCCCTTTACCATTACACAGACTAAAAGCATTCTTGACCAAATTTTAAAGAAGTTGTAACTAAAACTTCCCAAATTCAGAAAAGGAAATTATAATTGTTAATATAAATAATCTACATTTCTCTTTATAAATTTATTATTTGTGTTTAATAAGTTTATGATTAATATAATACTAATAAAGAGTATTTTGCAACTCAGAATCATCAAATGCCATTTGTCTTAGCCATCTAAAATCAGTATTATTTCTATAATGAACACATAACTAAGTCTTACTAATTTTTAAATACTTCTGTACTACTTGCAAAGTTATTGTCCCTCACCAAGGACAGAATATTTAACATATTGTACATTCCTGTAGCTTAGAAAGTAGACTAACTGCAATGGTCCTAAAGTGTTCTTGGGAGCTGGTGGTATGTACCACCAAGTCTCAAGCACAAAGAATTTTCTAATTCCAAAGCTGCATGAAAGGAATTACAGATTTTTAATGAGTATTACCATTGCCTTAATTTTAATAACATTAACAATGACAGCAATTTATTATAGCATTAACTGAAAAATATAGTCTGGGAATACCCTTCTTGGTAAAACCTGAATTGTTTAATTTAAGAATTGGTTTTTGAAAGCTGTTCTACCATTTATAGCAAGATCTTTACAATCTGGCATACTTTCATGAATTGAGATGAGGTTGGCACAACATATGTTGCAGTCATTAAAAATAATTTTTTAAAAATCATCTGATAAATCAAAGACTGAAGATTTTTATTTGGGAACAATTTCATGCAATATATACATCTTCCCGTAAATGCCAAAAATTGTTCCATGTTTATCAAAGGATTCTAACACTTTCTGAGTTCTTCTTTCATGGAAAATTTGTTTCACCTATCTCCATCACCCTTCACAAGATCCTCCATCCAGATGTCTTTTAAAAGACACCTTTGCCAAAAGCAGCACCTTCACAATCGTAGGGCAGTATACTGAAACGTATGTCTTAGGGAAAAAGAAAAGAAATTATAATTCAAAATCACACTGAGCGCCCAAGGCTGCTCCACTGATAGAACAACTGTGTCTACTGCCTTCAAAGGGGTATCCTTTGTTGCTTTAACTCCTCATAACCTCACCCCAATTCCCACCAGTGTCCCTTCTGACACTTTCACCCATGGTATCCTGTGGTTAATTTCATGTGCACAGCACCCAGCTGGCCCATATGCATATGCCGACCAGATGGAATCACAGAATCATAGAATGTTAAGGAGCTGGAATGGACCTTACAGATCATCTAGTCCCAACCCTCCCTGCCATGGCAGGGACATTGTCCACTAGACCAGGTTGCTCAAGGACTTATGCAACCTGACCTTGAACTCTGCCAGGGATGGGGCATCCAAAATGTACCATGCCAGCCTCTTCCAGTGTCTCACCACCCTCTTTTCCTCACAGGAAAGAATTTCTTCCAAATACAAAACCCAAAGTTCCCCTCTTTCAGTTTGAACCCATTCCCCATTGTCTTATCACTACAGTTCCTGATCAAGAGTCTGTCTTCAGTTGCACTGTAGGCCCCCTTCAGGAAGGCTGCCATGAGTTCTCCACACAATTTTCTCTTCTTCAAGCTGAACAGCCCCAACTTTCTCAGCCTGTCTTTGTAAGGGAGGTGGTCCAATCCTGGAGGATGCTGCCCAACAACATGGGGAATAACAGTCTTTCTCTTTGGCCTTGCCTTCAAATTTTAGACTATATATAGGAATAGAATTTCCATAAAACCTTTATCTTGCTTTCAAACTTTGTTAAAATTAAACAGGTTCAATTCTTAGTAGCCAAAGACATGTAGAGGCAGAATCACACAGAGGAAACTGAGGAAACTGAGATAAAAAGCACAGAAGTTATTATCAAAACCTGATCTACGCTTGTAAGTGAGAAGAAAACCTCCGGGATCTGTTCCCGGCTCACGTTTTCCCAGTGCCATGTTCTCCGGAACCAAGCCCCTGCTGAGGGGCCCAGCCCCGCAGTGCCGCCGCTGCCCAGCAGGTGGCAGCAGCGAGCACCCGCCCCGCCGCGCCGAACGCGCCCCAGGCGCTCCCAGCAACCCCAAAATCCAACAAGTTTCCATGGGCTCGGCAGCGCCTCACGCTGTACCGCCAGCAACGCCTCCATTTCTGCTTCAAATACCGTTTGCTGGTGAATTCTTACGACACAACTTTTCAATCTTGAGCAAAGAAGGGGAGAACATAAACCCAAATAATGGAGCAAGTAATCCATGTAACTCAGAACATAAACTGAATTAATTTAATGGGCGCAGACAGGAAAGCTTTCCTTTCACAAAACAGATTCAGAGTTTACAATGGCAGTGATGGGGGAGCAGTTTCAGATCCTTTAATTACATATCAGAAAAAATTCCCCAATTCTGAAGGTTCTCCTACTTTTCAAAAGCCCATCACTAGACTGTTATATCACAGTAATTTTACCTAAAAGATTCTTCACTCTGATAGAGAACATTATCCCATTTTAGCTATTTTAGTTATTCTCCTACATGAATAACGGCCATTTGGAAAATTTCTGAGAGGAGTGGAAGTTTAATTACCTACATTTGTGAACCAAAACCCAAAACTTTAAAAGTCAAATTCTCCCAGCACTTATGGGACATCTGTCTTCTCTAATCTTTAGTTTAAATAAAAGGCCAGCTACATTTTCTGACAGTATCCTTTAAAAGCCTACTCTCCTGGAGTTCCTCCACCACAGCAGATGTCTGCAAGTGTCAGATTGCATAGTACAAAAGTTGGCAAAGTCTGCTGAATCAGAAACAAAGCTGTAAACTTTTTACTCCCCCTTCCTCTGTCAACCATTTATCCATGTATTATTGTTGCACCCATCTTGCACATGTATCACAAAGTGGCCTTTTATCGCTCTGTTTTCTCCCTAGAAGAAGGGGAAAGAGCAAGACGCAGACAGCACAGATGTTGATGTCTCTCTTTGCAGATGTTTTCAGTACCAGATAGTACCTGTACGGGGAATACAAGAAGGCTGGACACGGACTTTTTACAGGGGCATGTAGTGATAGGACAAGAGGGAACGGCCTTAGACAGATTAAGTCCAGATTAGATGTTAGGAAGAAACTTTTCACCCTGAGAGTGGTGAGGCACTGGCACAGGCTGCTCGGAGAAACTGTGGATGCCTCATCGCAGGAAGTGCTCAAGGCCAGGCTGGACGGGTCACGCTGGCATGGATAACACGATGACCACAGGAATGCGGCAGGCAGTAGCTCGGTCAGCAGCTGGGGGCCCGGGCCGAGCGCAGCTCTCAGCATGTAGCGCAGGCCCGGCCCCACCGCCAGGGCCACCTTCCTCTGCCGACCTCATAGCCCCAGGGAGGCCGGGCAGGGCCAGCCCGACGCCGCGGTGCCCATGTCGCCCCTCCCCCGGCGGGCTCCCGCGGAGGGCGAGGGCGCGGAGGCCGGCGGATGAGCCGCACTAACGCACCCCCTTGCCGCCACGACAGCCGCCGGCCCGCGACCACCGAGGCGCGGCCCCCGGGGGCAGGACGGGCGGGAAGCTGC
>VZTE01002547.1:30340-112586 GCA_013397775.1 Eulacestoma nigropectus
CTGCGCGAGGGGGCGGGGCCGGGCCGGGCCGGGAGGCGCTGGGGCGGGCACGGAGCGGTGGGGCGGGGTAGCCCGGCTGGCCTCGGGGGGCCCGCGACAGCGCCCGCGCCGCTGCAGGAGCCCCTGTCGGGTTTAGGCTGGGTATTAGGAGAAGGTTTTTCACGCCCAGGGTGTCTGGCACTGGAACAGGCCTCCCAGTATCAAGCCTGAGTTCAAGAAGCGTTTGGACAAGGCTCTCAGGCACATGGTGTGACTCTTGGAGATGTCCTGCATAGGGCCACGAGTTGGACTTCCGTGGTCGTTGTCGGTGCCTTCCAACTCAGGATATTCTCTGATTCTTTGATTCTGAATCTGTGATTCAGCCTGCCCCAGCTGCACACACGTAGCTTCCCGGCGACTCAAACACAAGAGATCGTGAGCCAGAGCTGGGACAGAAGCCGTGTTGGTCTTCAGGGCCGGTGGACTCCCAGGGGTCCCTAGTGACACGAGACTGAGGCGCCTCTGTTACCTGCACACTGAAAACTCGCTTGGTGAACCAGCGAGATGGGCAAAGCCAGTTGGACCCTGCGCGTGCGGCTCAGGGGCGGCTCCAAAAGGAGCCCAAAGTGACAGGGACATGGTGGCCCCAGAGTGGGTTGTGGGTTCTCTGCTGCCACACACCGAGTGCTGGCAGTGGCCAGGCCAAAGTGCCTGCCCACGGTCTGTCCTGGGCTCTGACCATGAATGAATAAAACCCTTCCGTTTGACCACTTCTAGTAAGACTTAAGTGCAAAACATGTTAAACTTTTGCTTCTTTTCAGTTTTCTGAACATAACAGGCCCTTGTATCCCTGTGAATACAATGCTATCAGTAAGAGTACAGACATAGAGTAGATAAGAAATTTTGATTTGAATAAACACAGGGTTGGAAAGAAATACTCAATTAAATGAAATTTGTCTTGGTGCCAAAATGAGAAATACTTATAGGGTGAACCCTACTGTCCCTCAGTTGTTATAAAGCATTAGTAATAAAACTACCAAGACCCATACTCTGACACTGGTCCTCAAAGCAATCCTGCTGAAAATACCAACACTACACAACCTGACTATTTGGTGCATTTTTGCTCATCACTCCCCAGCCCACTTATACAGTCATACTTAATTATCTTCCTCTCCAACTCATCTGTTCAGCTCATTCTCCTGTTCACCCTGGTAGTTCTTTCACTCCTGCCTGGTTTTACCTCCATGTTCACTATTCACAAAATAGAGCTGGTGGGAAGTTGATACTATTATTTCCATGTGTCTTTTTCAGAAGCCCTCAGCACGTAAAATTCTCTGTTTCCTAGCATCTTCCTCCAAATATGTATTCTTACACCACCTTGTCCTTATTTCCTCCTGGAAGAAACAGGATAGTAAGGCACTCATTGCATTCCTACCTATGGAAAAACAAAAAAGATTATCTGAAAGAACAAAGTCAGAAAGTTAGAAAGAACTAAGGCAAAACACTCTGTGTCTTGGACCTAGGTTGAATTGCGGCTTTTCAGATGGATTTATAATAAAATTGCAATGACATCCTTAGTCTGAATTATAGCCTAGCTTGTATTAGACTTGTATTCAAGATTTAAAGTCTGCTTGAACATATGACTACCATGGCTGCTGAAGTTCAAGTTGCTCTTTTTCTTTTCACAATTTAACAAGACCAGCTGATGTTCAAACTACTTACTCCCATTCAGCTTTCGTATTCTTGCATTCTTGCACTCCTTTTTTTTTTTTAGAGGTTGCCTCTCTTCTGATCACCACTGCTTTCAATTTTCTATAAAATGAGACATCCCCATCAGTACAAAAGCAAATTCAACTTACCCATATAGTGAAATCCCGTGACTTAATAGTGAACACATGACTTACATTACTTTTTTACATTTCATCCTATCAAATCAGAAACACCTGATGAATTAAAGGCTAGTTTGTGAAAGTTCCAAAGTTCTTTCTTGGGAAATAGCAACTGCTCATCAGGCAACCCATCAAGACAAACTGTCAGGGATGTTTCCAACACATCCAACACATTTGCAGAACACAACTTGGAGCTTTGGGTCTAAAGCCCATATTCACACAGTGAGTCCAGTTCATAACTCATGCACCTCTTTTAATCATTCTACTCCTCTTTTTTGTCAAGGGGAAACATGGGAGAATTTGTATTTGTTTTCTACTATTGATTGTGTTAACGCTTTCTTAAATTGTCAGCATTATTAATTATTTCATTCCTGAAACTTTTTATGGTTGTGGTACACTGGAAGAAGCTTGAGTGGAAGAAGTTTGATAACATCATTTTTCATGTTTCTGATTGAACATATCCCACTGTTGTCCAAAGTGTATCCCATAGTCAGAGTAGCAAAAGCTGCCTTTGTTCATCAGCTTGATGTTTACACCATCAATTTAGCCAATTTTCTTGCTGCACAACAAGCTAACTGCACAAAAAGTTCTTAGGCACACCTGAACATATGGCTAAAGATCATTGTAATATACTAGGAGCTGTGAAAAATAAACCCAGGAATTAAAAAAAAAAAAACAACAAAAACAAAAACAAAACAAAACAAAACAAACAAAAAACCCACAAACCAAGGCATTTAAGAAAGTCGTGGGAAAGGGTATAATAGACAGATATATAAAAAAGAGGAACAAGTGAAAAACGAAGATGAAAGTAAATTACTAATACACATAAACTCCAATAGGTAGAAAGAACACTTGGTAATATGACTTTCAAAGGACCCTCATTTTAAATAGTCACAAAATAAGTGGCAATTATACAAATAGTGAAATAGGTATTACAAATCAAGGGAATGCCAATACGAATGTTATGTTACTTCAGTCAGTCTGTATGGAGTTTGCCACTCCCACATTTAATAAATGCTAAACATTTGAGGTAAAAAAAATATTATGGGGACTATTTCTTTAGCCTTGATCTTTAATAACAGATACTACTACATAAAGAGCTAATACAGCTGTCTTGTCTTACAGAATTACTGATAGTAAATCTTTGACACTTAGAAATAATATTTGAAACTATTAAAAGTCACCAGAAATATAGTGCAATAGATAAAAATTCCATGACTTCAAACCCAGGATATTTAGGAAAGGATATTCCAAATACCAGAGAATTGCTGGCTGCTCCCTGAGAACCCTAGCAATCTCCTCTTCCCCAAGGAATGTTGCCAAAGCCCCTCATTAACCTTTGCACTTTGATGAGACACAGCAGATACTATACTTTGGTTCAGGGCAAAATACCAGCATTCGGTCTTTGGGCCAGTATTAATTTGGTAGGAAAAAATGTCCCCTGTTGGGGGAAAGGAAGGAAATGTGTATTTGATAAGTTTGGGAGGAAAAGGAAAAGAGGGGAAAAAAAAAGAAAGAAAAAGTCCCAGCTGTTTGAAGCTTTTCAGAAATTTGGAATGTTAGAATAAGTACTGGGAGAGGTGGACTGATGGGATGAACTGCAGGTGAGGCGCACAAAGGTGCATGGTAAATATAATTATCAATGCACATGACCACCACAAATGTAACATATTTTATGCACATCATAGTGATTAGCTAAAGAGCACATACTGCTCTAACCAACAGAAGAGTACCAAGCAAAATGCCCTCAGACCCCTTAGCTGAAGTGAACATGGTATATACCTTTATGTAGATCTGTGGCTAGCTCAAAATGGTTGGTACAAGATGACAAAGAGCTAAGGTAGACGCTGCATCCATATGTTGTCCTTTACAGACAGGATTGGAACTGCCTGAGTGTTGCAGTGGCAAGCAAGGTATAAATGATATTCAAGAGAATTCCAGAGAAGACCACAGCACGTTACAAGTCGCCAACAGATTTCAGTGTATTGCTTTTTGCTAGCCACAGTAGGGGATTTCTAAATAGGCAGATGTGGTATTTCTAGATGCTGATTATATATTTGAAAATTTACCCACTAAGATACTGTATTTGGGGCAGCTGTTAGCAGAATAGTTAGACATGTTAACTTCCTTGAGTTCCAGATGTTCTTTTGCTCCCATATCTCCCATTCGGTTTGCAGTGTAATTTCATGGTTGCTTATGCTTTGTATGCTTTTTGCTGTTCCATTAAAGAAAGTGTCTTCAGTACGGAGAAGGAGGGTTGCTTTTTGGAGGCATCAGAGTCTGCAAATCCTCTTAATAAACTCTGTGAGCACTGCATGCCACACAGTCTTTGTGTTCACACTGGAATAATTTTTCCTCTCCGTTTTTTGTTGATTTGGAATGTTGTTCCTTTTGATTTGACATCCTGGGGATGTTTACTTGCTCCTAAGCAGGACAGGGGCATTTTCTGTGTTCCGTGTCCCAAGTGATAGATGAATATGTTTGGTTTCTTATTAATGCAAACACCATCAAGTATTTAGCTGGGGAGTCTCTGCAGGGTTCAAAAAAATTGGCCCTGAATCGACCGGTGCTGTTTAATGTTTCTTAAACCAGACCTGAGGAGTTCTCCTAGCCTCTATTAAGGCTGACCTCTTTCTCAGACTGGTATAAAACATGGTCACAAGGATAAAATTTGGAAATTGTACCATATATCAATCACTTAGCTAATCTTGGCACAGTCAAGATTTTCATAATTTGTCTTATTATGTATCTTCCCAAAATGTGATTAGAGAAGCTGAAGTATTCAGGTTGGTGATTATGTTTCTACCTGTAAATTTTCTTGTGGAAAATAATCCTGAAAAGAAATCCTTTCCCTGTACCTGTCTTCACTCACAGCAGGTGCTATACAAAGAAAGCATGAGTTACATCAATCATTCCCAAGACACTGAGACAATAAAAATATAAAAATCTTTCATGATATCCCACTGCTATTGTGTAATGGCTGAACACTTGAATACTGGAGAGCATTTCCAAAGCTTGTTCCACAGAGTCAAGCACAGTACACTGAAGGAGAGAGCTTATTAATTTCTATGGTATTCCCTACTGATATTCTAAGAAGTTCCTATAGCACATGCAGAAGAAGCATGAAATACTTGCTACAGGATGGAGTTAATGACTTTGCCTTGACCTGTTCTCTTACTGACAGCTGTTAACAGTATGAAATACTCCAGTGAGCATTTCAGTTTCATGTGTATGACTATATTTCTTCGTGCTTTATATAAAATACTCTCCTTAACTAGAAGAGGTATTTATACATTCTAGAACCTGTGAGGTTTTAGCAAAATTTAAGATAAAAAGAGAAATGCTGTTTTTACTGGCAGCAAGCAGGAGCCAAAATAAAAAGTCAGCAAAATGTGGTAAAGATCATGCTTGAACCAATTTTCAGAGGGTTGGAGATACAGGAAACTGCCCGTTGAGAATTGGTATGCAGCTACAAAAACTCATATTCTTTCATTAATTACATAATTATTCCAATTCCTGATAAGTTATGAAGCATTAAATCTTATAAAATGAAGTAACCATCATAAAGTAAATCAGATATCACACACTGAAAGTCTTTAGCTTTTTCCTTTGCAAACTCAATTATTGATTATTACAGGTGAGATTTTCAAATTAAGCAAGTAAATCTCAATAAATTCATTTTTCTTCACAGTTTGAAAGTATGAGAAAGCTGCTCACTACTTGAAACTGAAATTTCAAACAGGCCCACAACACTGTAAAACATTGCAACTAAAACAGCTTATAAGTTTTAATTTCATTAAATACAGAAATTTACTAAATGTAGTAGAACTGTACTGAAAATGCAGCAAGATAGTCATTGTGCATGGAATATAAGACAAATGTAAGAATTAAAGGGGGAAAGAAAAGCCTTTCAGTGAATAAATTTCTCTATAACTGCCTTTTATCATATGGATTAAATGCTTTTGTTAAAAATGGAAGCACAGTTGCCAGCTAACATAGTTTTGCTTGAAACATGACCAAACAAATCCAATGTGTAAACAAAAATGAAAATGAAGAAATGACCAGTATTTACTCAATGCATGAATTTCCACCATAGTATTCCTAATGATGACTTCTCTATTTAAAAAAAAAAAAAAAAAACCCATAGAATATAGGAAAAGAGGACCGGATGGAGAGACAGTGAGAAGATACTTCTTTTTGGTTTTAAAGCAATCTTATGCAGGCATTGTTAGCTAACCAGTTTGAAAAATCATCTTTATGGTCTGCATTTTTCTGTGTTTGCTGAATGTTGTATATGATCGTTTGTTCACAGCAACATAGGCCAGTCTATGACTGTAGCCTTTATGCCTTTACAAATTATATGTTTTCGGTATTGCAGACCACTGCCTCACAAAAAAAAATCCCTCTGTAGGGATCCCTTCAAAATGGTAAAGAGCTCCACTTATTGAGTAACTTGCTTAAAGTAGCTACCAAAATAGTATATAGCGAGTCTGTAGAATCATTCCAGTGCTAGTCAAAAAGTGGCTGAAACAGCTCTGTGACAGAAAATAAGAACAGCAGTTCATAGATTGCCAACTTTCCCCCCACAATCTCTATACATTAACTAAAAACCTTGTATTTCTCATTCCTTCATTTAGCCTGTTGGACACTGCCATATCATGCTTCTTTGACCTCCCAAAGGAAGTATAACTCCAGTATTCCATTGCCTTCACTCCTTCTTTAAACAGTTTGTCATCCATACTCCTTTGCCTGCAATACTCGTATTTGCAAGTCAGTGGAATGCACTCGTTCATAAATCTCCTTTCAGTTATTTTAGCAATCATTCTTCCTTTATTGGTATTAACCTTTCTTTAACCTTGTCTATCTTCAGATTTAATCCCTTCCTTGTGACATCTCCAACAAAATACCAATTTGTTTTCCATCATTCTCTCATTAATACAGTGTTCCTTTGTTCCCTTAATTTCTTGCGTCATTAACTGAATATTTACGTTGGGTCACCTTTAAATGATCTGTAATCTAATACAGTGAATCTTATTCACAACTGATAATCACTTGCATGAATGTAATTCATACTGTTCGAAAGAAAAAGTTTTATACAGCTGTGTACAGACCACATAAAGCCAGGTTGAAAACATTTTTTCAAATACCTCTGTAAATGAAAGGTATGTATGCAAATGCACCATGCAAAATGAAATAGCAAAAATAAATACTGAATTATGTTGAAGAAAAGTATCAGAGTATGTATCTGTAAACTACAAACAAATTTTAAAAATTGTGTTGAATTAATCCAAATCTGAACATCACAATGTCAAGTTATTGTCACCTATAAAATAAATCTTAATGTATTAAAAATCAGAAAGTAGGAACCCAAAAGCTCAGAAGGTTGTTCATGCAATAATCCTAAGTTTAAGGCATAGAGTTTGTTGCTCCATAAAAGATTTTATTTATTTTGGAAACAGTTGCTTGCTCCTGTTTCTCTTGCACCCACAATGTCACACTCCTTGTTTTCCATGTTTTCTACTAGAGGTGTCCCTTGGAATTTGCTTAAGAGCTTTAGCTCAAACCTGGGATTTAACTACGTATTTCCTTACCTTTACATATTTCTTTCATTACATAGGACATAAAAAATCTCTGGCAGCTGCTACAATACCATTAGAGGTTCTTTCATATTTGATCTCACAAAATATTTTTTGTCATGAAATAATATGATCTCAAACATGATATGAAGCTGGATCCCCTTTCTACTGAGTGCTACCATGTGGAGCACATTGTGACCTGAAAATAAATGCAAGCAACATTCTTGCCTATTAAACCCTTATCTGAAACTCACTGTTCCGGACAAAGCAACAAATAAATTGTGCAGGGAGCCCTTTATATTAAACTTTGATGTGTCCCTGTTTTCCTTTATTTTCCTTTTCTTTTCCTCTTTCTTTTCCTTCTACCTTTAAGTGCCCCTGATACCTTGGAATGCCTACCTGAAAACAGAGGCCAGACAAGATTAAGAGAATAAAAGTGGGTATTTATTGAGGGCCCTTCAATAGGTGACTTTTTTGGGAGTCAAAAGCCTCTGAGGGGCTCCACCCAAGATGAATGTCAGGTCACGGGTTCTTCACACTTTTATAAGTTTGGTCCATTTGCATATCAGGGTTAATTCCGCAATTACAATTTCAGGTAATGATGTAATTACCGCAAGTTTGCTTCCCCCGTTCAGAGGCTCAGTTTACATGTTTTGAGGCCTGGGACAACAAGGTGTCCTTGAGTCCAGGCCCAGAGAGGGTTTGTTATGTCTAACGAAAATGTGAGAACAGTAGCTAACAGGCTATGGAGTTTTAGAGTTACAGACTAAAGCAGTACAGGATCAGAAAAATATAGAAGCTAAATCCTAATGCATCACCCCTTGGTTCTCATGTATCAGCATGCCCAGCTCTGAGGGCAGGACTGTACATGGGAGTGTTTCAGGTACTGATACCTGAACTGGCATAAAACCACAGAATCTGCAGTGAGCAATAAAGCTATTGTAAGAATTCAGTATCCATGCATAACTGCTCAGAGATGCATATCTGTGTACTTCTGCTGCACACAAATAACCCAGCTTGCTGTACTGGTGGCCTGACCCATTATGGGAGTTTCTTTGATCCTAAACTACAGTTCATTCAAAGTATAACTGAAGAGTAATTAGTATTTCCAATCTTAAAATTTAAACTTTTAGAAATACTATTCCCTGAATATCAAGAATCCTAAAAATTTCTCAGCAACTAGGCTCGTACTTCAGATGATCAAACTGTTCAACCCGACCAAATAGCCAACAACATTTGGGAAAACTCAAGAAACAGGTTATATTTGACTGTAAGAGAAGAGAGGCTAAAACTTGTTCCCCTGTGAGCTCCACTTATGCCTGAATGTTAGATGCATGTAGCCTCACCAAAAAGCTAAGGACCCGAGCATCCATTTTTATGTGATCTAGAAATGTTACTCCCTCTTCTCAAGTCACAATGCCTTCTGAAAAAGCGTATCACAAACAGTAAAATGTCACTCAAAATACACCTAGTGGGCAATGAATTTTGTGGAGAGTGCCCCGGATGAACCATGAGTTTTCTGGATGGCAGAAAGCATTTTATTTTCTTTCTCCAAGTGGTAGTTTTTCCCTATCTAATAAAAGAGCAAAGTGATACTGGCATTGTAAAATGCTGTAGAAATGGGGACTAAGGAACATGATGCTAAAAGCAAGTATAATAATTGTTATAAATAAAAAAAATACACTCAAATGATAGGACTAAAGAAGCCTGGTTCCTCTGAATCTTCAATAATTGGCTTTGTGGTTTCTAGGAAGTCACTAACCCTTGCCTTTTCCAAGGACTAACTAAATACTATAAGGCCATAATTTAAAGAAAAAAAATTAAAGCATCAGTAACTTTAGTAACTGAGAAGGAAACTTGAAGTGACACTGGGCAAGTACCTAGAGTGCAAAAAGGCTTCTGTGTGGTTTCTTAGTGTATTTACTGCTTTTGGACACCACAATACAGAAAAGACATTAAGCTGTCAGAGAGCATCCAAAGGAGGGCTGTAAGGATGGTGAAGGGCCTTTGGGGGAAGCCGTATGAGGAGTGGCTGAGCTCACTTGGTCTGTTCAGCCTGGAGAAGACTGGGGACAGACCTCATTGCAGTTACAACTTCCTCATGGGGGGAAGAGGAGGGGCAGGCACTGATCTCTTCTCTGTGGTGACAGTGACTGGACCTAAAGGAATGGCCTGAAGTTGTGTCAGGCCCTGAAGGGGAGGTTTAGGTTGGATATCAGAAAAAGGTTGTTCACCTAGAGGATGGTTGGGCACTGGAACAGCTCCCCGGAGAACTGGTCACAGCACCAGCCTGACAGAGTTCAAGGAGCATTTGGACAATGCTTTCAGGCACATGGTGTGAGTCTTGGGGATGGTCTTGTGCAGGGCCAGGAGTTGGACTTGATGATCCTTGTAGGTCTCTTCTAGCTCAGCTTATTCTGTGATTCCGTGATATGGGATACAGCAGTGAAATGTTCTAAATGTGATCATACGTAGCTATACATTACAGCATGTGAAATGCAGCATGTAAAACAAGTAACTAAATTAGTTAGGGAGACATTATCTATTTTCAGTGGTTCCAGTGTTCTCAATACTCAAAACCTATGTGGGGGCTGTGGCATTACTTACTACCTCCTTCTCTATGCCACAGGATGAGAGCCAAGCTGTTCATGGGAACAGATGGCCAAAATGATGAGAAGATAGGGAGCTTGACCCTATCTAGATTCTTTCTCAAGGTGTAACAAGGGTGGGAGCAAAAACATCAGCAAGACCTTGTGTATCTTTTGTCAGAGCCATTCTTGTGCTGCAGCTGACATCCTGATGATTCATACTTTGCCAGGCACTCTGTTCCGTTATGGCTGCTCTGTACCACTAAGAGGAATCAAAAATGGAACATGATTAAGTGTTGCTCTGAGTTGTGCCAGTACATGAATGGGAACTGAAAAGACGTGTGAAGACTCATTTGTAGCTGGATGATAGTGTGATACTTATTTGTCATGGAATAAAGAAAGCCTAATTAAGAAACAGCAGGGAGAAGACACAAGAGGTCTTTTCAGAAAGCCTGCAACAAATCAAAAACAGGTTTTAAACTGTCATTTTGCTAGCTTCAGCAGCACTCTATTTAAAATTATAATAAAACGTATTAGTGCTTTTTCAGAGAACTTGTAACCATGTTAGACCTACAAAAGTCATAGTAGGCCACTTACAAATAATGATAAAATTAAAAAGATCAATGCTGTGAAATATTGTCCAGCCGAAGACCACTGGTTTGTTTCTGTGGCTTTGAGGTTGATTTCTCTAGTAGTTTCATGCTCATCACTGGTTTCTATTCATAGCCACATGCTAAAATTCCTTAACCAATATGTGACAAAAGGTACTTATGATATTTTATTTAGCACTGTTACGAATCTGTAGTATTAGTCTCCTCTCATGCACAAATTTGAAACAGGCGGGTTTAACAGTGGCTTGTTATGAATAAATTTCAGGCTCTAGAAGCTCTGTGTTTCTGTGTAATGCAGCTGCATACCTAGCAAAGCCTTCTGCACAGCCTTTTCTAATGGCCTGGCAAAGCCTTAGGTCCTGTGCTTAAGGCTAGCCAGAGTACTGTGGCAAGTGTGACTGATGTACATGCTGTTAAACACGAGCTTACACAGTTTCTCAGCATCGGGACTAAATTCCTCAGCACCCCACTAATGCTTGTGCTTGAATGGGAAATGGTGTCCTGAATGCACCACTCTGACCACCCCGGTTTTACAGAATAAGCTAGAAAATCTGGCTTCCAGCCAGGTGCTTCCTCTGGTTTATCAGTCACTGGGTCTGACTCTTCATACTTCTGGTTACTAATGTCGTCACGAATGTTCTTGAAGACATGCCAGAAATCAAGACTAATTTTGCCTGGCTCATCCTTTTCAGTAATCACATATTTTCCTCACCTGCAGCATGCAATCACTGCAGATAAGGCTCTACTGCCTTAGGTGTCTTAGACGTTGTACATACACAAAAAGGCTTAATCACAAACAACTTACTCTTTTTCTTTTCTTGTCATTTTGGTTCTCTGGTGACAGACATCTGCAGACTTTCGACATGTTTCCCCAGAAGACTCATAAATGTCCACAAAATTCAGACCACATTGGCCAATAGCCAGCGGTAGAAGACAGTAGAGCTGTTGCTTCCCTAGCCTGTAGCCAGAAACACCAGCAGTGGGCATGAGACAGCCTCAAGGGTGTCTCATTTCTCAGACACATACTGAGAATATGCATTCTCAAAGAATATGCATCTGCGTAGATCTATCCATTATAAAAGACTATTTTCCCAGCAACATAATCATCTCTGCTTACTTTCTTTTTCAGAACCCTCGCCTTGTAAATAGTTTGGAGTCTTTTCTGAAGGAAGGTACTACGTGCATTTAAGAATTCTATTTTCTCTGCTAAGAGCTATTTACAGTCTAGGTTGTCATGCTGTTAAGCAGTAACAATCAAGGAACAGAGCATTTCCTAGGAATTAATGGTTTGCTAGGCAGAGTTTAAAGCCTGAGGTACAGCCAGAGGCTATTAACTCCAGCTGGTCATTAAAAATCCTTCGGAAATACCTTGCTCTAAGGTCAGTATTACTGTTAAAACAAATGTAGGCAGATGGATTTATTTCATGGGTTGCATTTTCAGCTGGTATGCACAGGGATTTTCTGGACAATTTACACCTTCTTAACATTAACCAGTCAATTATTTGAGTCACCTATCAGCATTCCAGTCATACAGTTTTAATTATCCTTATTATGAAAAATGGAAGTGTAGCACTCTGGCAAATTTCATATCAGTTTATCTGATTAGCCTTTCGCATCTGCTGGCAAATATAGCATCTTTTTTGCCTACCAAGGAAACAAAACGTCTGATATGAGCATTTATTCCCCAAGAAGTAAGTACTTCATCTTCTTCTCCTAAGTATCTTGTGTATTTGCACAAAGATGTGATAATTCAGAATAACAGCTGGCCAGCAGGCCAAAATGAAAATTTTAACACAGGCAGGGTTTTACAGTCTTTAACAAGAGCCTATAAATAATAAATAGTTCAATTTAAAACATCTTCTGGGGAGACAGTGTAGTAGCAAAAGACAAAGCCAAGAAAATACATTTGGAATTGATTTGCTACAACAGAAAAGGAGCATTCAGTGGAATTATTCCTGCTCTGAAGTGGAGATGGGCACAGTTAGGAATAAACAATGGGCTGATTTAAACTCTACAAACTACTGAATAAAACTTGAAACTTATGTATCTGGTAGGTTACCTATCTTTCAGAACAGTCATCTGCACACGGGTTTATATTTTTGTAATATTCAGATTTTAAAAAACAAAATGAAAACACAGTAAAAACATTGTTATTGAAAAATTGCTATTGCCGCTGGGTTAAAAAAAAAAAAAAAAAAANAAAATTCTATTTGCGCTGGGTTAAAAAAAAAAAAAAAAAGACATTCTGTATAGTAAAATTCTGTTTAGTAAAAAAAACATTACTTTTTACTGCATAATGTGCTTGTACCGTGATGAGACAAATATGCCCAGGTACAGATAAAGCCTTTTATGCTGCCAGTTCTGTAATATTTGTGGGTTTTACCTCAGTACTGACTTTTAGACTAGAAATGAGATGACTTACCTGAAGTTTCTGAGCTTTATCAGTACATAAAACCAATTCTGATCTTGTCAAATGACAGACTTTAATTTCACCAGAGTTCAACTCCCTGGGTGATCACAACTAGAGGGAGGCAGCAGGGCTTTGGGATTTGACTTTACCACTTTTAATAAGACAAAACTAAGTATCAGCACATCACTCTCAGCCACTGTTGGATCTCTATCAGTAAATGGGGAAGTTTCTAAAGTTTTACTGGGCAAACTATGTTTGCATAAAAACTTGCAGCAGTGCAACTAATTATTTTCTTAATGTACTCAGAGCTGTAGAGCGAAAGATGATTCCAGGAATCCTGTCAATGTCCTGCTGTACTACAAAATCTTGGATCTCTTCTACTGCAGTGCACCTGTAGGTGTTTCCTTGCTTTCCATACACAGGGATACACACACAGATCCTGATAGGGGTTCCATCCTATTTTAAGGTTATTTCCACTAGCATATGAGTATCTTCTACTTTCAAAAATGTTTCAACACCTCAGCAATGTGCATATATGTCATCTTAATGTTTTTAAATAGCCCAGTCTTGACCTTCATGGAGCTTCATACGATATAGAAAAGTCCTACAGAAAAGGCACAAATCCTACAAATAGTTACACATCTGCTTAATTTTACAGACTTAGGAGTCCTTTGAGAGTTAAGCACTCAGTAAACATTTGCAGGATTGAAGGTTAACTATTTTTATTGTAATATATTGTTATGCATATAGGAGTATGCTTATATTCCATGACTGTATTAACTGTTCAAATGTAAATTTTCTCTCTCAGACACCAATTTCTGATAGCAATATTTGAATGCAGTCCATGATGTCAGACTACCAACCTGAATTCAAGGCCGTCTAAGAAATGCAGGTTTCTCCAAAAAAGAAAAAGGTTCTTTCTCAACTTCAGCTGAAATAGTTGCAAATCCTGCCTGTGGCTGGGCATGAATTATGGACTTTATAAAGTGTTTGAAAATCTCTGCTTTTAGTGTGTATAAAACCAAATTTTGTCCTTCTAAATGTGCTTCGAGATGAAATATCCACCCCTTCGACATTAACTGGATAAGTTGCAGCAGTTACAGTGAAAGGATGCCAAGACTAAACTATTTATTTAAAGGATTCCAATGTGTCCAAGCACCAAATGGTTTAAGTCTTTCAACCAGGCAATTAATAATAAAACCACTATTCCAAAACACAGTTATCAGCACCCCAGATATATACCCGAATTTAGCAGTATCTGATTGTCCAACATGTTGCACATTGCCCTGAACAAAAATTTCTCACCAAATGGATAGCTTCAGTCCTGAAATCCATATGAGATGTTCAGGAGATATACTGGCAAAAGATTTAAATGCCTCAAGTTTTAAACTGCAGCTTATCTTCCTGTGGACAAATACTTGGGAAAAAAAAAAAAAAACAAACCCACACCTTTGAAAATATTTTTGTTTTCACACAAATGGATTGTTCCATGAATTAGCTCTTCTTCATATTAACAGACTTCTTTCCTTGTAAGGGTAGGTAGATGTCGCTCGGTTGGGTAGAAAGTGTATTTTTCTTGAACTGAATAGGCTGCATCAAAATAAAAGGAAAATCTGTTGTGGCACTGCACCTTATAATTTATTATTTCTACCTTACCCAACACCTGTTTAGAAGACCTAACTCAAATATCTCCATTTTCTTATGTGAAAAGAAGGGGGAAATTAGGGCAAATGCAAGTAAATATCCAAGTGAACAACATAAATGAGCATGTAAAAGCAGTATGGAGGTCCAAAACAGAATGCTGGGAACCAGAAGCAACCACAAATTTCTGTATTTTAACGAAAGAAATACAGCCACTGCAGCAACATTCAGAAGTCACAGATCCGAGTAAGCAGCATCTACCAAATTCTGTTCAGAAGTCTGAAGTCAAGCCAATTGAAATAGTAGATGTTCACATGGTAATGTTGTTAGATTCCACAAAGGATTAAACTAATCTATGCCCAAAGTTCCAATGTTTTACTGCTATGCCAGAACCACTAATGACAATGCACAGAATAACAATTTGGATGCAATTTATTCTTTAGAGAGATGATTTATTGAAGGTAACATACACATCTTGGAGTCAGCATTTTATGTGGAAAGCAATACATTCTCCTTAAGAGGATTCCAGGTGTCCTTTTATTTATTCCTGGAGTTTTCCTCTTTCTTTGATCTCTTGTACTGTAGAGATTTTAGAGAGAACCTAACAAAGGTGCTTTTGCATAAACTTCTTGAATGTGTATAAATTATTCTACACAGCAGCATACAAAGTTGCACATTTCATAGAGGCATTGTCCCCTTTCAGCCACTTGCCAACAACATGCAATTTTATATGCTCTAGAGTGCTGTACATCATTGTTCCCGAGCTATGACAATAAACTGCCTAAAGGGGCATGTACCTAGACATGCCATTTTTATCAGAGGGTGTGTGAAGGAAGACCAGTATCGTGCCTGTGTTTCTGCTGACCCAGTGAACATCTGTTTTCAGCAACATGTTTTGAGACACATATGAAGATCATGAAGTAAATACCTGACCAGACTACACGATCTAAACTCTTTGCTTTAGCATAAATTCTGTGTATCGTATTTCCATATTCACTTCAGCTCATCTCATCTCGACTAGTTACAAAAAAATCCTTCCTCAATGCCTCCTCCTGAGTTACGCATAGAACTTTCCTTCCATAGAAATGCTCAAGGGGATTTAAACCCTGATAAAGATACGGGAGAGAATTTAAATCAAGTTTAACTATCTGAAGCTTAGTCACACATTTTTTAATTAGTCTAAAAGATTACACAATTTTTCCCTTTATTAATTTTCTACTTCAGGGACACTCAAAATCCATTCCTATTAAAGAAGCAATAGGCCGTGTAGGAAAATGTAATGATAACAAGTTAATCTCTGAAAGCACTGAGGTAACTAATCCAATAGTGATAGCATAATTTTTGTTTAATACCCTGAAAGGGACAGATCACAAATCTATGTTTTCCATTACAGGGGCAGCAGAACTCTTAATAAAAGGGCCCCCTTATGAAATATGCTGCAGCTCAAAAAGCTCTGGAGAAAATGCTCTGACCCTATAGTGCCATTCAAGACAATCATATTGGATCAAAGGCCTGCTGGGATATGGAGTGTCTGTGGTGGATGAAAGGCTTAGATTTTATCAGTTATTGTAAGATATAATCATAAAAAAATGGGAAAAGATTCATGGAACACAATAAATAAGATGTGTAGCCACTTTTAATTTTGAAACATAAAGAACTCTTTAATAGCAGTATTTTCCTGACAATTTACTACTGTAATTTCACTGTTGATTACTACTATCCCTTATGATTTGCATATATTTTCAAGTGACAATACAGCACCCTCTGTTCTCCCGACAATGCAGCACTGAGTGCAAGTCTGAAAATAGAGCAGCAGTTAAAGAGATGCCCAAGTATCAAATTTAAGCCATGATTTACAATGGTGAATGTTTCCAGAACCCACTTCCTTTGGAACAAAGTATAGCAAGAAATAAAAGAGAAAAAAGCTTTGATAGTTCTTTCCTACCTCTGTAGGGCGGAATAGAGGCCAGCATCCATCCAACAGAAAAACCATAGCTGATTTCTCAGTGCTCCTGAAAATTCAGTAACCTCTTTTGGTGCCTAAATAAAATTGTATGATCTCAAAGAGGGCCACAGGATAAACCAAAACCAGAAGAGACTTGTAGGAGGGCAGGACTGGCTTTTCACTTGCTTCAGTTACACAGTGTCAGTCTTTTTTATTATGGCTCTTTCCTGCTTGTTTTTAAGGAGTGCTTTGTTATCAAAACTTTATAGAAACAAATATTTGAGATGCTATCTTGATGAGAAAGGTTCTTTGATCATAGATGTGCATCTGTGAATTTGCAAGCAGAATTTCTGAAGTTAAATAATGTCTTTATTGTCTGTGTATTCTTAGTAAGGTTATGCTCTAAATACAGCCAGTCACAAAATCCTATTTGCCTCTTAAATCCTTTTTATAAAAAAAAAAAAAAAATTGCTAAAAATTACAGATTTGATCTTGAAAAAAAGAATCTACTTGTAGGTAAAACAGAAAAAAAAATATACAATGGATTCTTCCCTGTTGCTGATTTTGTTGGAGCAGAATTTCAGAAGAAAAGAATCTAGAACAATACTAGCCCCTCTTATATTGGCGGATTTTCTTGTGTCATTGAAAATTTTGGAAAAAAGGGACAGCAAAGTGGGCAAAATATCAATTGAAGCACATTTGTAAAAGAATATAACCTCCAGTTTCCAACACAAGACTACTTCTCTCTGTTCTGCGAACTGCAAGTGCTTTATTTACCCCTGTGAAGGTCTTGCCTTCAAACAACGTCTTGAGATTCCTGGAGTGTTTGGCAGAGAACATTCTGACACAGCTGGTGAGTGAGCCAACTAGGGACAGCAGCTGCTGGACCTGCTGTTTGCAAACAGAGAAGGTCTGGTGGGTGATGCAATCACTAGAGGCCATCTTGGGCACAGCAGTCAGAAAATGATGGAGTTTTTGTTTCTCAAAGATACACGGAGGGGGGACAGGAGAACTGGTGCCTGGGACTTCTGCAGGGCAGAGTCTGGCCTGTTTAGGAGATTGGTTGAGAGACTCCCTTGTGCAGCAGTCCTGAAGGGCAAAGGAGTCCAAGAAGGCTGGACATGCTTTAAGAAGGAAATCCTAAATGCACAGGAGCACAGGAGCTGTCCCCATATGCTGAAAGACAAGCAGCCAGGGAAGACCAGCTTGGCTGAACATAGAGCTTTGGCTGGAATTCAGGAAAAAAGGAAAGGTTATGACCTTTGGAAGAAGGAATAGACAACTCAGAAGAACTAGAAGGATGTTGTGAGTTTATGCAGTGAGGAAGTGAAAAGGGCCAAGTCCAAAGAGATCCTAATCTGGCTATCCCGTAAAAGACAATAAAAAATGCATTTGACTCAGACTTTAATAGCAAAACCAGTTGTCCTCAGGGTACTCAGCCCCCTAAGCTGAAAGACAGAGACAAGGAGCAGAATAAGCCCTCATAACCCAGGAGGAAATGATCAACAACCTGAAATACCTCTTAGACACACACAGGTCTATGGGGCTGGATGAGATTTATCCAAGGGTTCTGAGGACACTGCTGGAAGTTCTCACAGAGCCACTTTTCATCATTTACCAGCAGTCCTGACCGGTAAATGGACCCAGTTGACTGGAAGTTAGCAAATTTGATCCATTTACCATCTACAAAAGGGTCAGAAGAAGAATCCAAGGAACTATAGACCTGTTAGCCAGATTTTGGTGCTGAGGACTGTCCTGGAGCAGGTCATCCTGAGTGCCATTATGTCGCAGAATATGTGCAAGATAACCAGATCAGACCCAGCCACGGTGGGTTTGTGAAAGGCGGGTCCTGCTTGACCAGCCTGATCACCTTCTGTGACCAGGTGACCAACTTAATGGAAGAGGGAAAGGCTGTGGATGTTGTCTACATGGACTTTAATAAAGCCTTTGACACCATTTTCCACAGCATTCTCCTGGAACAGCTGGTTACTGATGGCTTGAATGAGTGTATTGGATTAAGAACTGGCTGGATGGCTGGGCCCAAGTATTTGTGGTTGATGGAATTACATCCAGTTGACATCCAGTCGCTGGTGGGACTCCAAGTCCTATTTACATTTTTATCAAATATTTGGATGAGGAGATCAAGTGTGTCCCGAGTCAGTTCCCAGAGGACACCAAGCTGGGTGGGAGTGTTGATGTGCAAGAGGGTAGGAAGGCTCTTCAGAAGGATCTGGACAGGCTGGATTGATGGGCCAAGGCCAATGGTATGTGATTCATGGAGGAGTGCCAGGTCCTGCGCTTTGTCCACAACAACCCCATGCAGGACTACAGGCTGGGGGAAGAGTGGCTGGAAAGCTGCCCAGTGGAAAAGGACCTGGGTGTGCTGAGCATGATCCAGCAGTGTGCCCAGGTGGCCAAGAAGGCCAGTGGCATCCTGGCCTGTATCAGCAATAGTGTGGCCAGCAGGAACAGGGCAGGGATTGTCCCCCTGTACTCAGCACTGGTGAGGCCACACCTTGAGTGCTGTGTTCAGTTCTGGGCCCATCACTGTAAGAAGGACATTGAGGGGCTGGAGTGTGTCCAGAGAAGGGCAACAGAGCTGGTGAAGGATCTGGAGCACAGATCCTATGAGTTGCAGCTGAGGGAGCTGGGGTTGTTTAGCCTGAAGTAAAGGAAGGCAAGGGGAGACCTTATCCCTTTCTGAAAACTACCTGAAAGATTGTAGCAAAGTAGGGGGAGGTCTGTTCTCCCAGGCAACAGAAGAGGGGACAAGAGAAAATTGCCTCAAGTTGCACCAGGGGAGGTTTAGATTGGATATTAGGAGAAATTTCTTCACTGACAGGGTAGTCAGACATTGGAATAGTCTGCCCTGTTGGTGGTGGCATCACCACTCCTGAAAGCGTTCAAAAGGTGTGTAGATGTGGCACTTGGGGACATGGTGGTAAACATGGTAGTGCTGGGTTACTGGTTGGACTTGATTATCTTAGAGGTCTTTTCCAACCTTAATGATTTCATAATTCTATGACCAGAGTTCAGGGATTGAAAAACACCCACCAAGATGCACGTATCACAAATTCCCACAGAAAAGCCAAAAAAACCCAGGAAAAGCCAGCACAACAGCCAGACTCCCAGCTGACCCATAAGCAATGGCTTCCTAAGCAGTCCTACTGCAGTGCTTCTTCATGAGGGCTTCCAGAGCCTTTGCTTTTTCACATACTTAGTCTGTCAGATGGCATGTGAGAAATAATATGGTGCTTATTAAGGGGGTATATGTTCTCTGGAACTGGAAAAAAGCGTCAGCTGGGTCACAGCCCACTTCTGGGTCTGACACACAATTTCAGTGGGAAAAAATTAAGTGTTGTTCCAAGTATCCATGCAAAGAAGACCTTAAAGGGAAAGGTACTCTGAGGCCAGAGAAAATAATTTTTAAATGACACAGTGGAGCGTCTTCAATTCAAAGCCTGTTTCTTCTATTACATGTACATTAAGGAAGCTAACAAGACCACTTCCAGTAAGTCAGTACACTTGCATTCTGCTTAATCCTATTTGTACTCCAAAGAAATGAATCAAAACAACAGGAGTGTGGAAAGGAGGTCTAGAGACTACCATAGTGTGTAGAACAGTGCAGAAGAAAATTCTCTAGGGAAAGTCAAGGAAGTCAGCCCCCAGACCAAGGCAAAACACTTGTCTGGAGCCTCTTCTTGTAAGGTTCCCTTTTGCTAAACAACAAAAATTAAAGCAGAATCAGAAAATGAAGTAATGTGCACTGGGAATGTCAGCCCCAAGGAAATTGTGAAATCCAAGGTGCAACTTCCTGCATTTTGGAAGACTTTTAATATATTTCAGGACAAAAAAGCACATGCAAAAACATAAGCCTACCTGGTATTTATCTTGGACTTAATGCTAAAATAACTTGCCAGTAGCAAATTCCATACACTGAAACCACAGTTCTTACTACACACTCGCGTGTTTCCCATCATACACACTCACACACATAGACACACACATATTGCATAGAAAAACACTCAAAAAGCCAGCATCAACATTATAAAAAAATATCCCCCAAAGCAAGTTATCACCTCACCTCTGTGTAGGAACACTAGGCTCTTATGCTCAGCATGCAGGCACAGCCAAACCTCCCTTGTCCATCAGAATGACACCCCTGGTAATTTCACACAAACTTCAAATGCACCTTTTAAAGAAATTTTGAGACTCCTCCCACAGGGACTCAGGTGTAGTTCTCTCTATTTCTCTTTCTGCTGTTTCCTTTACTTTCTGCTATACAGCTCACAAGCTTATTTGCTTCTCTGTGTTTCAGCATCCCTTCACCCTGCATCTAGCAAAGCAAACAAACCAGCACCACTGCATCTATGTGTACTACTTCAAGCAGAATATCCAAGTCCCATGTTGCCAAGCTGAAATAAGTCTCATTAGTAGTAAAACTCAAACTTTCTTATATGTTTTTTTTTCAGTTGCACCACTCACATCTGATTTCTACCCTACTTTAGTACTTACTTAGTTTTTCCAGTTTGAATAGTCCTATTTAATTACCGTGATTGTGAAACAAAGGATTTAACTGTTCAAATGATCAGAGCCCATATCACTTTTTGTTAGGAGAATCTCGGGCTTTCTCTATTAGTATTTTTTCTGCTAAGTATGTCTGATAAAAATGGCTTTCAAAAATATAAAATCTCCATTAGACTAATGCAAAATCTGAATCATAAAACAATTTGTGAAACATACACTAAACAGAAAGTAAACAAAACAGAAGAAATGCAGGTAATAATTTCCCAGAGAATATGCTCTGAAGGCTTCTTACAGAGATTTATTTTTTGGGATTCCTCAGGCCTGCCCAGCCTCAAATCAAAATTGTACTATCTTACTGGTGCACAAGAGATCCTGTATTTCTGCACAAGCTCTTTTCATTGGCTTTTTGAAACAATTCAAACTGCATCTCACAGGTATCTGTGGGTGTAGCTCCATTCACTAGCTAACCATGAGCCATGCTGACATCCCTGTGAGGACGTACAAGGGGGACAGCAAGGAAGGGGAAGGGCAAAGAGAGAAAGAGGTGTTGTGATTAAAATAATATTTAAATTAAAAGGACAGTTCCCCCCCCTCCACTATTGCCCTACATAGATCTGGTTCAACAGAGGTAATGGTGCAGTAATTTTCTTGACTTAAAAAGTTTTCTAAGATTTAAACAGAAGGAAGATTAAAAGGTGATAAATTAATACAGAATGGCAAAACCAGAATACAATTATAAAATACCACAATAATAAGAGAAAGAGTGGTTATAATGACAGTGACCTGGGGGCCCAGGTTTATGGTTGTAGCGGGTTTGGTTTGCCAACCGGGCGGAAACACCAATTTAGTGTAGTGGTTTGATCACATGCTTTTCACTTTGTGAGATAAGGATGAGAAGAAATGCAAAGCAGGCCTAAAACTTTAAAGAATATAAAGAAGTTTATTACTAACAGAATTAAAAGTAACAAGAAATAAAAAAAAGTGAAAGCAAAACCCTCTTCCCTCCAGCACTCTCCAAGCAAAAACTCCCCCCCTTCCCTCCAGCACTCTCCCCTCCTTTTACCACCTCGCACAAAAGGTAACAATTTTTGGTCAGTGTTACAGTCTTTAAAAGTCTCTTTCTTATGCTTAGGGAAAAAAGGTTCTCTTCTACTGATGCTGCAAACTTCTGATTTTTTTTTTTTCACAATCTCAGCAGTCCACCTGGGAATTACCTACTGAAGTGAAATCTCTCCCATGAAAACTCCACAGTATATTCACACTGCAATCATGGGCCATCATATGGGGTTACAAGTCCTTTTAAAGATGAATTCTTCCAGCCCAAACACAAAGGTTTTCTTTTTCCAATTTCTTTTAAACATAAATTATTTCAGCTTAAACACAAGGGCTTCTCTGCTTCTTCACAAACTTCTAAAAGCTGCTTCACAGCTACATGGCCTAGCATAGGCATTCTCTTACATCTTCACAGGCTGCAACATGAATTTTCACAGGCATGGATTTTTCATCTCCCCATACTTTTATAATGATTTAAAGAGTTCAGTCCTCCGCAGCTGCTAGAAGGGATTTTAAGACTGGCGCCGGAACGCACACGCCCTTTTCTCCCGCCGCCATCTCAGCGTCGTCCCACGTGACTGACTTTCTCTTTCTCTCTGACCGTGCAGCCTCCATGTTCTTCTCCCTCACGTCTTTCCCCACGGGCTGCGCTGCTGTTCAGTTCGGTGCGAGCTGTGCAGGCTGGAAAAGGAGGCTCCGCTGGTCCCGCTGGGTCTGCGCGGGCTGCATGAGGGGGAGAGGAGGCTCCCCCCGGGCTGCATGAAGGGGGAGGGGAGGCCCCTCCTGATTCAGAAGCCGAGCCGGGTGAATTCGGCTATCGGGCAGCCCATAGTTAGTTTAGCTGCTTGCGGCTCTGAGGGAAGGGAGAGGGGAGGGCAGGCAGGAGCCCAGGCCGGGCCCGGGCCCGGGCCGGGCCCGGAGGCCGCCCGGGGCTCGGAGGCCCCGCTTCTCCCTCAGGAGACCGGGAACCAGAGAGAGACTTCCCGCCCTTGCACGGGGTTTAAATATGAAAAATTCACAAAAGCGCATTGGCTTAAAAGCTTGTCAATCAACTCAGTTTCAACCCATGACAATGGTTCACAAGGCTATCCCAGCAAAGCTCTTCTGCACATCTCAGAAGGGTGTGAGACAGGTCCTTTCCACAAACAAAATCTGCTGCTTGTTGTTTCTCCTTGTGCAACTTTCTGCTTCAGATGCAGCTCAAAAAGGCTCCTGAAGTATGTGAATCCCTTAATGAAGTCCCAGAGTTCCACTGACTAAAGAGTACCACCAATTACAATTGACCAATTACAGTCTGAAGGCAAAAGAACCCTGCATTTTTTTGCTTGATTCTCAACCTCAGCTACATGCAACTAGCTCAAGAATGAGCTGAAGCCTCAGTAGTCAGAAATCTATGTACCTTTTGTAGTCAACAACAGCAGAGGACACCTCCATAGGGATGACCCATTGTGTCCAAGTTACATACTGTGGATTAAAGGAAGTGTATGAATAGCATAACCAGCACCACACTTTCCACTGTACACTGGACCAAACCATTAAAGATTAATACAAATTTAGATTTGCAGATTTACCTATTAATAATTCCACTGATGACAATTTAAAAGCAGTATTTTCTTAAAGCTCTTAAATGCCTTTGCTGACTCCTGGCTTATTCCCGTCAGATTTTTCAGGAATTTCCATGCTCCATGTATACTTATTTAAATAATGAAATGCTCAAATGTTCAGAATAGCATAGCATGGGACAGCATAGAACAGAATAGAATAGACTGTTTCAGTTGGCAGAGACCTACAATGATTATCTAGTCCTACTACCTGACCAGAAAAGTTAAATCCTGTTTTTAAGGGAATTGTTCAAATGTCTCTTTTAAAGTCACTAACAGGCACGGGGCAACGACAACCTCTCTAGGAATCCTGTGCCATTGTTTGACTACCCTCTCAAGGAAAGAAATTCTTCTCAATCTCAGGTCTGACTTTCTATATTGTGAGGTCTCCAGAAACATCCCATGCCTTGCAGCCAAGCTCCCCCCAGGACAGACCTCTGTCCGTCTGTGCAGCCCCAGAGTGGTGGTGCCTGGCCTGCCCTCACTGCTCTCTGCCTGCTCACAGAGCCTCACCCCGTTCTGCTTCTCCCACCCTTTCCAGCTGCGTGCCTGGGGCTGTCTGGGACCATCTCTGGCCTTGTCATGGGGAACTGGGTCTTCCTTTGCAGCTTGGCAGCAACTCCTGGAGCCAAACCCAGAAGCTGCCCTCTGTCCCTCTGCTCATTTTGCATGGTCAGCTTGGCTGCAGAACAGGACCTGTGTCAGAGGAAGGCGAGGAGCCTTGGGGAGCAAAGAGGAGATGAGTTTTTCTGTGGGGTTCACTCACAGCAAATAGTGCTGGTGGACATCCTGCCGAGTGTATGTGACAGGGAGAGTAGTGGGGTGGTGGGGAGCTGAGTGAAGAGTCACAGAACCACCAAATCATTTAGGTTGAAAGAGACCCTGAGATCACTGAGTCCAGCCTTTGACTGGTCAGCACTATCAGCTAGATCATAGCACTGAGTGCCACATCCAGTCATTTCTTGTACACCTCCAGAGATGGTTGATGCCACCACCTCCCTGGGTAGTTCATTCCAGGGTTTAACAACCCCTCCCATGAAGAAATTCTTCCTGATGCACAGCCCAAACCTCCCCTCTCACAGCTTGAGGCTATTTTCTTTTATCCTGTCACTTTCTGCCTGGGAGAAGAGGATGAATCCCACCTGGCTGCACCATCCTTTCAGGCAGTTGTAGAGGGCAGTAAAGTCTCTTCTGAGCCTCCTTTTCTCCAGGCTAAACAACCCCAGCTCCCTCAGCTCCTCACAGGACTTGTGCTCCAGATCCTTCACCAGCCTTGTTGCCCTTCTCTGGACACACAGACACGCTCCAGCACTTCAATGTCTTTCCTGTAGTGAGGGGCCCAGGACCAAACACAGCATTTGAGGTGTGGCCTCACCATTGCTGAGTACAGGGCGACAATTACTGCCCTGGTCCTGCTGAACACACTATTGCTGATACAGGCCAGGATGCCATTGGCCTTCTTGGCCACCTGGGCACACTGCTGGATCATGTTCAACACTCCCAGGTCCTTTTCCACTGGGCAGCTTTCCAGCCACTCTTCTCCAAGACTGTAGCACTGCATGGGGTTGTGGCTGAAGTGCAGGACTCAGCACTTTGCTGTGTTGAACCTCAGGCAAGTGGTTTCAGCCTGTCCACCTCCCTTTGCAGAGCCTTCTGACCCACCAGTAGATTGACACTCCCACGCAACTTGTTGTCATCTGGGAACTGACTCAGGGGGCATTCGATCCCCTCATCCAGATCATCAATAAAGAAGTTAAACAGGACTGGCCTCAACACGGATCCCTGGGGAACTCCACTAGTGACAGGCCACCAAGCAGATGTGGCACCATTCATTACCTCACGCTGGGCCCAGCCAGTTCTTAATCCAGCAAAGTGCACTCATCCAAGCCACGGACTACCTGCTTTTCCAGGAGAATGCTGTGGGAGACAGTATCAAAGGCTACACTGAAGGTAGATGACATCCACAGCCTTTCCCTCATGCACTGGGCGGGTCATGTGGGCACAGATGGAGATCAGGTTGATCAGGCAGGACCTGCCTTTCCCAAACCCCTGCTGGCTGGGCCTGATCCCCTGATCCCTTGGTTGTCCTGTATGTGCTGTGTGCTGGCACTCAAGATGATCTGTTCTGTAACCTTCCCTGGCACCAGGGTCAGGCTGACAGGCCTGCAGTTCCCTGGATCCTCCCTTCCACCATTCTTGTAGATGGGTGTCACACTGGTACCTCAGTTAGCCAGGACTGATGATAAATGATGGCGAGCAGCTTAGTGGGCACCTCTGCCAGCTCCGTCAGTACCCTTGGGTGGATCCCATCTGACTCCACAGACTTGTGATTGTCTAAGTGGCACAGCAGGTCACTAACAACTTCCTCCTGGATTGGAGGGGGTCTGTCCTGCTCCCCATCCCTGTCTACCAGCTCAGGGGACTGGCTGCCCTGAGGATAACTGGGCTTACTGGCAAAGACTGAGGCAAAAAAGGCATTAAGTACCTCAACTTTTTCCTCAACCTTGGTGACAATATCCCCTTCTGCATCCAATAAAGGATGAAGATTTTTCATGGCCATCCTTTTGTTGTTAAAGCATTTATAAAAACACTTTTTATTATCTTTCACAGCAGTGGCCAGACTGAATTCTAGTTGAGCTTTCTAGTTTTCTCTCTACATGACCTAAAGACATCCTTTTACCCCTCCTGAGTTGCCTGCTCCTTCTTCCAAAGGTCATAAGCTCTCTTTTTTTTTTTCCCTGAGCTCCTGTGAAAGTTCCTTTCTCAGCCAGGGGAGTTGTCTTCCCCACTGGCTTGTCTTTTGGGCCATAGGGTCAGCCTGCTGCAAAGATTTGAGCTCAAGGGATGGAAAGACCAGACAGAAAAGCTACATTTTTTGTGCTCCATTGTGCAGAAGTTTGTATCCACTCTGCACACATGACATCCTAATTCATCTAGGTGACTCACAGATCCAGCACAGATCTTAACTGGCAGCTTGAGTTAAGCCTGGAGAAGAGCCTGTGAGAATGCCTGGATTAGCAGAACAGACTAAAACACAAGCTGCCCTGTGTTCTGTGCATCATTAACCGTAAATACAATCTTCTCCATTGCAGGCTTACCTTGCACCAATGGCAAGAAGGTCTACCTGCTGTGGCAGCAGAAACACTCGTGACGCATGCAGTTACGGCTGCTGAAATGAGAGTGGAAGTATTCATAAGGAAAGCTGGGGTAAGTGGCTCAGATGACACTGCAGACAACTAAGTATCTGAGGCAGAGATTTCTTTTGCTTACATAGTGTCTGTAGGGGCAAAATGATTTCTGCAGTATCAAATATGTCAAATATGCCAGCATATACATTTAACTTTTTTCTTTTTTTTTTCTTTTATTTTTTCTTTTTTTTGGTCAAAGCAGAGTACTGCTTCATTTTTGTGCTTAATTAGCTGAAATTAACCAGGGAAAGTTAAGCTGGGCATGTGTTTTTCCAAGCCACTCAAGCTAGGTAGTGCAGTTTCCTGGCACACACTCTGTTCTAGCAATAAGATTCAACATGTTTGCAACAAGAGAGACAAGAATGATTAAATGGAGTTGGAAAGTAGTAATTGTTCTCATTGCTTGAAGCAGACATTAAAAATAATTACAATTTGGCAGTGGTATATTCAGATATAAACAGTCAGTGTCTCAAATTCTCATTGGGAGTAGAAGTTAACAAAAATGAAACACCTGTTCATACATCAGTGCTGCTGCAGTTTAGCAGCATGCAGCATTCCTGAAGCTGTTAAATACATGCATTATGCCAACAAAAATTTGGCCACATGTTTACTTAAGGCCTGGATAAATATCGCCAATCTCAGGCAAAAATCTGATCAAGTTCTTACCTGTGGTTAAAAAGACTGACAGCAAAATGATAAGAAACCTAAACATGACAATATCATGTAAATAGCTATTGTTGATGCAAAATGGAATGTTTAAAGAAAAAATCCCAGGTTCTGACAGACAGAATATATTGATTTATTTACATGGTTCCCAGCTGTGTGAATGGAGCTGCTCCCACGGATGGCTGGGACACAAAAGACGAAGTGAGTGAGTTGAGCTAAAGCAAGGCCTAAGTGAGCACTATTCTCATGGGCTGTATCCACAAAAGCCAAATCTGCAACCTGACAGGCTGGCTAATCCTGAGGGTGTGAGGGAGAGTATTTTGAGTAGCAAAAACACATGTGTAGAAGTTTTGCAGTTCAAGTCCTTTAACTCTATTTTTCTCTTGTGTGGTTAAACTTCCAGGAAACATAAAATAGAAAATTGTATTTGTATTTCCGCTGACCATGGAAAGTAGAGGCTGAATTATAAATTATCTCAAGACATGTATGGGCTTTTTGCTTATGAGAAATTTAGAAGACTCACATGAAAAAATCATCTAAGGGTTACAGGATAAAGTAAAGGACTGCTGGCTCTGTGGCACTTTGAAGGATGCTCAGCAGAGTATCTGCACAGGATAAACCACACTGAGGTTTACGATGCAAATGACTTCAGAGAGATGTTGCTACTTACACTGTTCACTCTGCTGCCCACTGTAGCCTCTCCTCCCTGCCAAGTGGGGCTCATGCAGGGCACAGGGACCTGCACCCTGGCTGGCAAGCTATAGCACACTTCCCAGAGGGAATTTTGTCAGGAGTCTCCCTTGTTATGGAGGGCTGTAGTTTTCAGAACTCCACATTTATTTTTTCTTCCACAAAGTGGAAATACCAGACTGATTCTCTTATCCAATTTAGGGAGCAACCAGAGATGGGAAAAAGACAAAGAATTTCCTCCCACATCTAAGAAGAAATAACCTTTATATAAAGTGCTTTAGCCAAGAGTTTGAAGTCTACACAAATTGTTTCATTCAGAGTGAGAATGACATGTATAACCCAGACCTAAACCTATTCCCCAACCTGCAACAAAGGTAACAGAATCAACAGACAAGACCAGCCTGCTGCCATTTAGACAGGGTAACAAATGGCTCCTGCTCCAAAATGGGCAAATCTGAATATCCCACATCCCAAATACTGAAAGATCTCAGATTCATGCTCCAAATCAGAATGAATGCACGGTTACACCTGCAGAGACGATCAGCAGTAAATAAAGAAGCATTCCATAAACAACCAAATCCATACCCTGTAAGTTATAATATTTTTTTTATTCATGTTAGAATTTCTATCAGTGTTTGAACATTAATATTTAGAGAGTTTGTACAATTTCCATTCAAAGCTTAAAATGAGAACCACACTAGATCACAAATGGTAACTAAAACACAGTTCAGAATTGTATGAATATTCACACTCTCTTTTCTCTCTTAACACTGTTAAACACTTTCTTTTCTCCAGGGGGTTTACAGGGAAAAGTGTGCACTGTAATTGTATCTCAGCAGTGTTCCAAAACATAATGGTACCATCATTACATATAAACTCTTTAAAAATATACTTCTGTCAAAAAGACTTGATGACTACTATGTACACTACAAAAATAAATTTTCATATAAATAAATTATATGGCATAATTTTATCTTTGTAACTGAAATGACACAAACCCACTCCTACCAAACAGGCAGGCAATGAGACCCAGTTTGAATATTTTTTTCCTTTTAACTCCTTACACTAAAAGCTACAAGTCCATAATGTAAATGTTATATAATCTTTCCTATTTAACATTAGTAAGCACTCTATACAAATAAAAATCCATTAAACAGTAAAAACATAACTGTAATAGTGTTTCCAATAGAAATAAAATCCCTGCATTTTGTTTGTTATAAACTGGCATGACAAATACTGTAAGAAAAACATTCTTATGATACAAAAATATAAATATCACCCATGATTAAAAAAGTTAAGAAACAAAACCAAAACAAAATAAATGTTGCCAGCCACTGAGTTCTCCCCTTGCCAATGTGACTATCGAAGAAGGTCTACATTGTGCACGAAGCAGCAGACAGCTCACCACACACAAGCACGCAGGAAGACCTGGGCAGGGGCAGGTGGCAGACACTGCAGCTTGCCCTGGGCCCCTTACCTCAAGAGGAAGAGCAGGCAGCAAGGCAGCCTGCGGCACAGAAGCAGCAGTGGTGCCAGTGGGAGCCCTGCCAACCTCGGACACGTGAGCGCACAAGCTTGGTGCTTGAAGGCAGCTTCCAATTAGTATCATACAGTTTTGTTGCAGAGTTTGTATGATCTGAGGTCACTATGCTGCTAGTGCTGAATTGGGGGCCCTCATCTTTTTGTCTTCAAGAGTTTTCATGTTAGACAGTGAACTGGACCAGTAGGCAGTTGCGACATTAACCCTTGGTGTGCACTGAAACAGTAGCTTATGTATCACGGGAATGACACCAGGCTCTCGCCACCTGCTCTTCGAGTGTTCACATTGGAGATCTGTAAACAAGTGCCTCATATCAAAGTGTTTTCAAGTGAGCAAAAAAGGCATGGAAATTTGTGCATTCTAATTATCCCCATTCGTTTTGCTGGCAAGGTCTGTGGAAAAAGATAGACTCCCTGAAGCCACTGGAGAAAAACACTTTCCCATCAAAGAATTGGCCACTGCTGTTCAGGTATATATATATAAAGAAAAGCCCCACCACTGCTGTGTTAAGAAACTGAATATTGGTTGTGTTTGGCTCCGAATACAAAATTGAACATCTACCTGCTCTAAAAAACAGCTTGGAGAAGGGCAGAAAAAAGATGAAAAAAGAAGACAGAGATAATGAAAACTTGTGTTGCATTATTTTAAATTAAGGTTCTTTGTTCCTAGGGTTTGTTTCCAACTGGAACACAGATTGTAGTGTTTTTCCAGACCCTCCTGCAGCAATCCCCTTTTAGTTTAAAAATAATAGTACAAAAAGCTAAATTAGTTTCGCAAAGAGATCCCAGTTTAGCTGTTTTAATTAAAAGTGCCAATGCAGCATGGGAAAACACAAACAATAGCGAAAAGAACTACCCAGGCCTTACGTGTCATTATCATCCCGGCCCACCAGAAAGCCATTTATATTTAAAAAGTGAATATACTTTTTTTTTTAATCCTTCTGTTTGATTTTTATCCCCTACTATTAACTCCTTCCTGCCCTGAAAATAAGGTAACCGAAGATACTGTTTTCAGTGCTGTAATGACTCAGCTAAGCTGTGGCTCACCATCAAACAATTCATTATCCAGCTTCTAAAGCCACTCACAATTAACAGTATCAAAATAAGGCAGATGCTCATTGTATTTCTATAACCACCAGCACCTCTCAATATCCAGCACCTTTGGAAGTGAAAAAATAATGGTTATAGTGCTTGCACTTACCTGGCACCTTTTGCAAGGAAAAAAGGAAATCAAAGCACTACACGAACAGTAATTAAGCCTCACAACATTCCTGGGAGGTAGGTAAGTGTAATTATAACCATTTTACAGAATGAGAAACTGAGGCATGGGGCAGTTAAGTGACTTGACCAAAGTCATGCAAACCAAGTCATTAAGGGTTTGGGAACCAAAACATAATTCCAAACCTCAACTCCCTGTCTTCTCTAGTATTTTAGCTGGGCCTTTGCTGATGGCAGTCTACAATTGTATATATTGGTAAACAACAACAGAGTTTTCACTAGTGCCTACTAACAGGGAAAGCCAGACTCACATCAGCGGGTTTGTAGGCCCACCAAGTGTTAACATACAGTAAAAGAGGAACTACAGTACACCAGGAACATACACACAAAAGCATGCATATTTCCAGATGCACACATGGACACATACAGCAAAACAAAATCTGCACACAGCTAAATCTATTTAAGCCTCCCAGATTAACTTGCTTTTCTTCATATTTGCTTATTTTAAACATTACCACGCATAGCGTGTTTGAAAGTTAACAGCAACATTTCATACTACCACAGGGTTGTGATATGCAAATTTAAAATATTTTAAACAGACATGTACCTTTAAAAAATCCTATTACATAGCAATATTTGCATAGAATTATACAAGTAAATTATAAAATATTTAAGCAGCAGCAACTTATGCTGAAATTTAGAACTAGATTAAGCTTAGTTGTGGCACAGATATCAATGTACAGAAAGTACAAAGAGCACACAATATTGTCCCCATTCTATTGCCCAGAGGCAAATTACTCCAGATTATACTACTTTACATTGTTCTTTTGTATATTACATATGTGTACATCTTTTAAATACTTAAAAGAAATATTTAACAAAATAATACAATAGGTTACAGTAACAGTGAACTGTTGTCCTGATGCAGCATGTCCTTTTCTACAACTTCAAGCAGTTCTTCTCTTCAAGCAGTTCTGGAATACAATTTTCCATCTTTGGCCTCTTCTTTGCTTCAGTTATTACCCTGTACAAATAAGGAGAGGAAAAAAGCAAACATTCACTAAATTTCAAGGAAAACAGGCAAATCAAACTAAGCCAACTCATTTCATGATTCTTGTAGTTAGTGTTAGCAGTCAGGAAATGCTGGCTCTGCTTTCATCTCAGTCATTAATTTCCTGGTGAAGAAATACTGATGCCAATTAAAAAAATGTGGATGCTTTAATTTCTAACTTCCCAGTTTTAGATACCTGGGACAAATTCAGTCAAAACCAATGAACAGTTGGAAGAGAAGTATGCTACATTAAATACTGAGCTTATTTAAGAATCTCGTATTACCATGCACTTCAGCTTGAAAAAGCTGAGCCCAAATATTTCCTTATTCTGTGGATACTATTACCTGTCATATTTCTAGATTGCAAGGCTAAAGGCATTCATGTCTATGCTTTGGGATGCTTGGAAGACATTTTATAATCCAGAAAGTGGCTCCACTTTGAATTATCATAAAAATTGCCATCAAAACTCTGTGTGTGTGCATACACATGCATGCATGCATACGTGCAAAATATTTTAGAATCAAAATAAAATTACTTGCTCTGCTCAAACTAGTGTCTGTCGCTAGAAAGCTCAGACAAGCAAAGAGAAAAAACAAGAATCCACAGATAAGTAACTATTCTAACACCTTCTTTTTCCCCTGCAAGAGAAGAACAGTGTAAAAACACTGAGAAATAGTTTTTCAGGTAAGAGCCCCAAAAAGTTTTCAGTGTAAAAACTCAATGGGCAGCTCTACCCTATGCAAATCTGCAATAGCCACTGCAGCTGTTCCTGGCAAGGCAGAGGCCGGCTCAGACACCTCCAGTGTGCGAGGTCACTGGGTAGGTCTCTGAAGGCCCCCCCAAAGAGCAGGGGACACCCTGCTGAGCAGCAGTGCACTAGGCATGGTAGGACTTCCCACTTCTCACTTAGCTCATCCTGCAGAAGGATTCAATCCTCATTATGGACTTTAAATTCTTTCACAAACTATTTTATTCAAGAGATGACAACTCCTGAAGTAGCTGGCAATTTTACACTCTCCTAGGCCACGTCATTTTATATCACATTTTAGAGCATGCCTGATTCAGGGATCAGAAGACAGGACTAACGCAATGGTAAATGCAGTCAGGACAGCTCTAAAGATGTTACACAACATCTCTGCTTCATTTTCCTCATCTGGTAAACTGGGATTGTATGATATACTTACCCATTTGGCAAGGCTCGTTGAAGTCGTTCATGACTGAATGCACTATGACTTCTCAGTGTTGGAGAGCACTATCTTAGCCATCCTCTCATCTAGTGCAAAATGTACTATATTCATAGTTAGCAGATTTAAGGTGATCAGTGTGACCTGTAAGTAGTGCTATCGAAAGAAAGGGTACCTCTGAAAAACTTTATTTTTCCCCATTCTTTTGATCACACCATTGCATGACACAAGCCAAAGCTAGCAGTTACATGGGATGGACCTACCTTACTGTGAGCTGTTGCCAGGTATCCTTTCCTCACATTCAACATCTTGCAGTTCTATAACTTCTACTTTAGAATTTCTTCTTTCACACCGCACATTAAAAGGCACATGGGGGTCCTCAAATGGCGCGTGGCCAGCTTCATGGTGTCCCTCGAAGGATGGAAAGCTCACTCCCCGGGAGCTGTGGCCGTGCAGGGCAGGGTGGACAGCAACAGTGACGGAAGCCGAGGCAGTCACAGTAGTGATGGGCTGGCAGTAGGCCGCTCCTGTGGCGCCTGCGGCCGCGAACGCCGGGCTTCTCACGTTGTGGGAACGAGCCTTGGGGCCCGAGCGATCCCTGCTGCTAGGTCCCGAGTGCCCTTCAGTAGAAATTTCAAAAGCGTCCCTGCGAGGGCGGTAAGGAGGTGGTCGCGGCCCTTCCCTGGCTTCCTTCTTGGGCTGCCTGCCCTGACTCCACGGCTGCTGCGTGCTGGGCTCTGGGTTTGACTGCAGCCTGGGACTCGGCTGGTGCCTTGCTTCCGGCTGAACGACCTGAGAGGGACACGCACGGTTACGCCTCTGACAAAGCACAGCAAACAAATACTTATGCTTGCTTATATTTTATGCTGAGAATAATTATAAAAATGCTCTAACTCTACAAAGGGAATGTTGTGGAATCTGATAATTGATTTTTCCATGGTTTTTGTCTGAAGTTATTAAAACCTGGAAAGCCTATCTTCAGAAAGACACAGGATGACAGCTGAAAACATTATCGTAAGCTTCCTACATGCTGGTCTATCTTTTCAAAGGAATGGGTGACAAGCACTTGATCTTAACTCAACAAGCAGAATTGCAGGCATTTGGAAAAGGGTCTATTCCATGCAGGGAACATACACAGGATGTTAGTAGGGTAGTTTGTATAGACTGTAGGAATTTGTTTTCTGATTTCCATAAAGAGCGTGAAGCACAGCAGCTACATCAGTCAATAAACCGTGACCAACTTCAAATGTGGCTGTGCTTGTACCTATTTCTAGGCCTCTGCTGAACAAAACCAGATCCGCATTGCAGCTCAGCATGCAACATCAGCAGGGGTAGGAGACAGAGCTTTTTCACTTTCCTTTGAAATCACAATTATGCCAACCCAGTAGCAAGATGCAACAAGGCCCAAGATATGGTACAACACTTGAACCACTTTCTTCTGGCTCTAATCTTTCTCCCCCAAATGTGCTGTCACAGAGAGGTATATGATAACGATTCACAAGGAGCTCTATGAAAGAGCTTGGGATCTTGTAATCTCTCCTCCTTCTCTCTCTGAAAACAGTCATCAAACAGACTGAGAGCTCTCTCTTGTGGCTGGTGCCAGTAGGATGCAACAGCAATTACCATGCCAAAGGCCTCTGCTTTTGTACCACCGCTTTACCCCCAACTCAGTTCTCAAGGAGAGAATGGGGAAAACTTCACTCCCTGCTAACAGGTTTTGGCCCAAAGTCACAAAGCACAATCAGCCAGAAAAGAGTTTTCCATGAAAAGAAATAGATCTTAAAAAAAACCCAAAAAACAAAACACACCAAAAAACAACTTCTTGCCCTCCTGCTAGTCCATATGAAAGCTACTTACAGTGGATCTTGCAAAGAGAGGATTCTCAGTCGCTTCCACTATTACTTGATGGACTGGTGCCCCAGGGCCTTGCGTGGCCTCATACTGGTGAAGCTCTTCACTGATGCCAGACACTGTGGTTTGAGAGCTGTACTCAGAATCAGAGGAATCCGAAGCAGTATGTGTGCGGCCAGGTGGCAGTGCAAACCTCACAGTACCAGGGGCTGGCTCAGGAGATGGTGTGGGCAATCTGTCATGTCCATTGGCTGGAGAAACCTGATGACAGCAACGCTTTCAGTTACACTCAGCCAGCTTTACCCTTTTAATCACTAGTGCTTGACACAAATGATGTTCTGCCAAATACACCCTGCCATGCCACAACAACCTTAGCAACAGTTTTCTGATGAACATAGATACGGCAGTGAAAAACATTAATGGAAGTGTAAAAGACATGATCTACATGGATATGTATGTAAACAGGGCCACACAGATTCTTCTGGGTATCATTGTCTCAGGAAGTGCCTGTATTTGTGTATGTGCATGCACTTGCACTTATAAATATAAAAATAAAAATAATATGCAGGCTTCCCTCCCCCTTCAGCAAGCATTAACAGCGATTTCATAAAATCACCTCCATGGGTTGGTACAGTGTGATTCAGTGTCTTCCGTTTGCAAAGAGAGATGGATACACACATCACAGCAATATATATGGTAATAACACACACAGACACATTGTTTGAGTAAGAGTAAGGTCATGCACACTTATGAATTAAGAGATTACACACTGTTGTCAAAACTGTTTCGCTAATAACTAAAAGAACCCAAACACTTTTGGAATATACCAGTGCTGTATACATACCTTGTGTTTTATTCTTGTGCACACACATATATCTAGACATGTGAAACATAGCACACTGATTCTACTGACACGTGATAAAGATAAGCCCACACAACACAGTAACTGTATTAACCCCAGAGTTAATGATCAACAACTAAATACAATGTTGGTATCTGTGAACCTGGAGTCTGGTTTTGGGCTTTGTACTGTAAAGTCATCAACATCTAAGTGAAGCCTTTCTTGCATCAAAAATGCTGCTTGAGGCAGGAGAATGCTGCAGGGAGAGGTGACTGGACAGTGAGGACCTTCTGGCAGACCAATCATGGTTATCAAGGTGTGGTCTGTGGACCACCACTGTGTGTGTTGGTCCCCACAGGCCTTCCTGGTGGTCTGCTCAGCTAAACACTTTGAGGAATGCAACAGAGCCAGTGAGGTAGGGAAGAATGTGTATAAAACAAACTATCTTTTGCAAAATATTGAGGGAAATCCTTATTTTACAAACTTGTTTGCACATCACATTATGCTAGTAGTATAAATAATACTATCAGGTTTGCTTAGTGCGACCCCTAAAACAAGACTTATTAAAGAAAACTTCGAAAATAGAGTAGTATCAACTACATAATGAACAGCACTTTTAATAAAAATTTCTTTTGAAGTCTGAGAGCAAAAAAATTAATCCAAGAAAATTTTAAAAATCGTTTCTAAAAATGGAGGGTTATTGAGGGGGACAGTGGTGCAGACACAGTATTATTTTTTCTGTTCACCATTAATTTTACTGACCTCAGGGTATGGTCCAAAGAATGAGAGAAGAACAGGAAGCAGCACCAATCCATTGAGAACTCCCAGGATGGTTAGGATTGCCAAAACAGCAAAGAAATACCTGAAGTACAGTTTAAAGGGTTTGGGGGAGAGAATAGCCACTGTTAGAAACAAGAGATTACAAATTACTCCTACATATGTTAAAATAATACAGATACTAAATTGACTCTAACATATTACTAACATCAAAGGAAACAATTATATCACTTTCCATGTAAGACATAGGGGTTTTTACCTTTGGAATTAGAGAAGCTACATTCCACAAAGTGTTAGTTGAGAAAGGAAAGAAAAAAAATTACATTTGTTATTTCCCCGAATCTGGAAGCATGTAATGTTATTTATGAATGCGTTAGACAAACACAAAAATATGGAATGTGCAGGGAATGGCTGAATGGACTGAAAGCACAAATACAATGAAAAGGGGCCCCCATTAGTGAAAACCCAGCAGAAGCAAACAAATGAAGTGAAGGGTGTAGAATTTAAACAATTTAGTGTAGAAGGAAAAGAAGCCCTCTTCTCCCAGCAGCTAATCCACTGTGAAATGCTTCTGCAACTTTACAGCAGAACATCTAATTAAATCTACAGTATATCAGGTAAGGGTTTTCCTTGCCGTTCATTAATCAAACTTAACGCCTAGAATTCTGTGAGTTCCAGTTTTACCAAATAGCTTGAATTGCAGTGCTTTTACAACATAGGAACCCGCTTTCTGCAAAGAAAATGCCCATTCTATAGTAAGCTTCAGCATTGTACTGAGTAAGAGCGCTCCACAATGGCAGAGCTGCATTGCAGGCTAATCTTTTGTTGAACAATTTAGCATCTCTGAATACTCTTGTTTTGCGTCAGCCAATTCAAACATAAAGGCTGAAATACTATGGAAGAAGAGAAAAGTGCTCAAGTAGTTGTCCTTTCCCACCACTGAGGGCTAAGGTCTGGGATCCTTCATGAATACCAAGGTAAACCTGTCAGTAAAAGGAAAGTCTTGCTAGTTGGTATTCGGCACAGCTGGGGCTCAGACTAAACTTAAGGCAGCGTTGTAACTAATGATTTCAAGGACTCAGTCTTGGTAAATTCCTGGAGCAGAAGGCAAAGGAGAAGAACAGAGGGCAAGTTTGCTACTAATGGGTCTGGTGATTACATTGTCTAGCTGGCAACAAACTTTACTGCCTCCCTGTTTCCACATCTGATCAAATATATCAGACTCCTGTAAAACTATAAATATCCTGCTGTTGTAAACATTTGGAAATTTCTGATCTGCATTAGCAAAAATCAGCAAGCCAATCTACTCTAACATAAACCACCAGAACTTTAAACTGGGACACAGATCAACAACAGGCATTAAAAACATTTGCATCTCATCCATCTAATGTTAGAATAAACAGGAGGATTATAGCTTTGACCAGATGGTGTATACAATGTCTGTTAATTTACTTAATCTTCCACATTGCTGGACTAATCTGTCGCTTTCCGGAAGTTTGGGATCTTCTTCGCCCACTATAACAATGCTCAGGCTCTCCATAGTTTATTTTATTATATTTTTTAAACATGGCAAACTAAAGTGAGATTGTGCTATAAAATGAGAAACTGATGGCCAAAAAAAGTAAAATAACAGAAGTTGAAAAGTTGAAAGGCTCATTTTATAAACTGAGAGCACATCCAATCCAAATTTGGTGTGAAGGGCTGCTATGATCTTTCGTTTGCTATGACACAAAAATGAGTGCCAAAATCTCATCTGTTAAGTAGGAAAGTAGCACACCAAGAATGTAGCCCTGTAAATTTAGGTTAAATCTATCAGTAACCTGTATGTCATAATGTTCCAACCCTTACAAAACCAGGTCCTAAAAGAATAATTCCATTTCTTCAATACCAATACAATAAAGTAAAAAATAGTGATTTTTGGGGAAATAAACTCTATTTCAGGACATGGAATACCTGTATAGTAATAATCCTCATGTAGGTTTCTTGAGATCTAACTGCGAACTGCCTGCTTTCTTCAAATCTCTTTCATACATAAACAAAAAGCCTGATGAGATTTAGCAGTCATTCTCTCAGTTCCTGCCCCTGACATTTTGTTGCTCTTGTTGTCAAATGGATGTCAGTTAAGTCTAGTCATCTATCCAGCTTATGTCCACCTAAGTAGTTAAGCCATCTTTCAGAGCATTTTTATTTGGCCCAGTTCTACCTCCATTCCATTTTAGGGCTTGGATTATTTTTTGTGTGTGTGCTGTAGTTTACCACAAAGAGCCTGTGTTACTTCTAAGATTAGCCATTTTGCAGAGCTCCACAGGTTGTTTGGAATAGAATAGGATCTGTTTCATTGCACTTCTCAAATTCCCCTCAAGAAAAAATTTTCTTTCCTCTCTACTTGACAAACTCACATTCTTAATTACATTCACAAGAAACAGCCTGCTTGTAGTTCTAAACAGAAGGGCCTTTAGGCTTTGCTGTACAAAATTTTAGTATGAAGTTCTGCGTTCATATTTATGGTTCCCCAGCTCCCAAACAGGGCTCTCTTCCCGCCCCCCCTTTTCCTCATTATACAAACCCCACATAAGGATATAAGGGGAAGGCCCTGAGAGAGTCACTTGCAGCACAGTTGAGTGTTTGTAGGTTCACGTGTCCTTTGCATACAACTTCTTGTGCATACAAGAAGTGTGGAGGACCTCAAGGCTAAAGGTCAGATGCAGCTAATACTGGACAATACAAGGGGCTTTGAACTAATTCAAACCCAGAATTAGCAAACTTTCTAAAGAGCGACATTTTTGTGTTCCTTCATGCTAAGTGTCAGATTTTCCTGGAACAGATTTTAATGTCAGCAATGGAAACCCTACCATGTCTAGCAAGTAACAAGGAGTTAATAAAACAGAGGGAAAGCAGGACCATGATGTAAGCATACTTGACACACCATGCATAGTAATAAAATGACAGATTCACTGAAGTGACTAAAAATTAAAAGCACATTTTTTTATTTTTGAAAGAAAGTCAACACACACAAATGCTTTACCTGACAATAAAATCAAACTCTGATCCTGCAAGCATTAACACCCCAAGCAGAGTGGACACAGCCCCATCCAGCACCGGTGCAAACATGTGTTCCAATGCAAGGACAGCCCTATGCTTCCTGTCTCCAATGGCAGTTAAAAACGCCTGTAAAACAAAAAAAGTCCATTTCCTTAGGCAGATGCATCCAACCTTCCAAACAGCCTCTCTCCTAGCATACACAGTTTTCCATCAGTTAATTACTCCAAACTAGAGTTTATCAAAGTTATCTCTGTAGCTGGCTGACCCTTGAGAGAAGGCCTGATCCTGCAGTCATACCACATAGCAGCTGCTGAAGTCACACAACCAGAGCAAGCACTGATAACAGAGTCAGACCATAATAATATTAAGAGCAATGCCTGCTTTCAACACTAGCCTTTTGTCTCCAGCTTTGCTTATTTCCACCTGAAAAGAATTCATGTCATGGTGAAAGCACTTCAGGTGTGAAAATTGCAGGGCTACTCCTCTTATTCTTGTGGGTCCATGGCTTCCATAACTTTTTTTAACTCTTTCATTTCACTCAAAAAAAAAAGTTTTTGAGACTTCTAGTACTTCAAAGCTAGCAGTTCTATACATACAAAATTATCTTAGGAATAGTGCTGAACATGGTAGTGCCTGAACAACAACATGACTAGTGAACTGCCTTCATCCCTCCAGCTCCTTATGAATAAGCTGTATCAAGAACACTCAAATGCTGATGTTTGTTATGAATTTGTCTACTCTGTGTATGACTTAATGGTTTAAGAAAACAAGAACCTGGCTGATCTTTTTCCTGTGATTTTTAAGAGCTCTCTTTGGTTAATTCCCTATTGGCTATTAAGATATGTGCTGAAGCAGCTATCTTCCTCACAGTCCTGGAATTTAAGTCGCTCTTCTCTAGAACAAAAAAAAACCCCAAGGTCACAATTCACAAGCAATAGCAGAGAACTGACCCACAAGTGGATTGTGAATCACTCTTAAACTCAATTAAATTCGGTATTAAAAGTTCCATCACTGCCTTTTTTGTTTATACAACACTGATTTGACTCTTTATATGTTCCAAAGTTTTTATCTCCAGTGTCAATGTCAGAAAACCACTATTTTCAGTTTGCTTGGCATTTTACCTTCAGGCACAGGTGACCTGTAAAGTCCTGCAAATTAAATTAGTTTCTTCCCATCTGGAAACAACTGCTTTGTCCTTTTTTATTCCAGTTTTCCTGTTTTAAATCTTCAATACTAAGAAGCTGTCATATCTCTCTTCCTCTTCTACACCATTAGTTTCTAACACTTCCCAAACTATTCCAAGTGCTAGCAAACTCAATTACCTCCAGAAGTCTAACTATCTGTAGCAGCAAGGGAAAAAAAGATGTCGTCACTTGAGGGATCCAATTGCTCCTCTTTAACCTTACCCTTCTCCCACTGTGGTTTTTCTCAAAATGATTCTTTTCATTTAGGGCTATTTTATGTTCCCTAACTCTGTACATCATCTAAACCACTAGATAAACAGTAGAAAAATGTTTTCCTACAGACTGCATGTTTGTGCCCACTATTATTAGCCAATGGCTTCTGAAAAGAAGCTGCAGATTTTACAAATGGAACACCAATTCAAACACATTCACATTCAAGAAGTCCAGAAATACCAAATGACACAATATCTGATTTTGAAAATATCCTCTGTAGAATTCTCTTTTGCAAGATAGAGGATCTACAGGCAAGAGGGAACAAAAAGCTGTGTAACACTGAAGCAACAACAGTGAGGCTTCAGACAAGGATCATGAGAGTCTGGGCTGAAGGAGATTTAAGATCTCTGTTTTCTCTATATAATTGCATCAAACAGACAAACAGGTATCACAGCTAATGTATCCTCTCTTGTCTCCTGGGAGACTGACTCAATAGTTAGGAAATACCTCATCAAGATCAACTCTGTTCCATTGAGACAAACAGAAAGTTAAACAAAACTGTGACCATTTTCCTCCTGAGAATCATGTCACTGACAAGAGATAGTAAGGATTTGTGATCTGAATATTGCCACCATTTTATTTTAAAATGCTTCTTGATTTTACGTACCAAAGCAACATGAACAGTGAATTCCACACCAATGCCAACAGAAGCAATCAGGATAACCACAGGCACTGCACTCAGCTTTATTCCAATTAGACCCATCATGCCAAACAGCTCCACAGTCATCAGAGCGAGCACCACCACCTAGATGATTTCAAACATCTGTTAGTAACTTCTTACACTCCAGACAATGAAGAGAAAGACATTTCAAAATAACACGGTTACCATAAGACATATTCCTCAAAGCCATCCTGTATTCCCAAAGACAAGCTGCTTTTACTTGTTTCATTCTTCTCAATGGCAATGAATGCTGAATAGCCAGTCTAAATTAACACCAGTTAACAGAAGCACCAGCTTTGTATTGGTTACAATCCATCAGTGAGCTGGAAAACCATTTATTCCTCCTTATCATGGATACTCCCAACAGATACATTTTTCTTTTTCACCTGCCTTTCAGACAATCCTTCCAGAAAAAGTATCTTTCAACTACCTGTATTTGAACTCTCTTTTGTAGAACTGCAAATAAAAGTGAGGATATTTAAAGCCCAGAAGAAAGTGAATGCCATAATCAGCTGATGAGTCTCAGGTTACAGAGGGACTCTGAGCTGTTAAGATATTTGGGGGGATTGACATAGACAAAGTGAAGAGTTAAATATAAGAGGAAGCTTTTATTTTTCTTTCATCTACCTTGTAAAAAAAATTGACAAAAAGGGAGGGGAGGAAATCTGGAGAATCAACTCTAAAAGTAGCTAAAGCCAAGCAGGAAAAAAAAGACACACTTTTAAAAGCAGTGGTGGACTCTGAAAATAAACGCCTTTTCCAAAGGAAAAAAAGTATGCACTACAATAAACGATTTTATAAGCTAATGAATCAAGCATAATAACATAAATTGCTTGATTAAGTGCTATGAAAAATATTCTAGACTAAACATTTACCTTTTAACATACCTGTCATATAAATGTACATTACAAAAACTAGTAACTGTTTTATGCTTTTCTACTTCTGGCATTTTATAAACCATACGATAGTTTATGGAATTTAAACATAGGAACATCATCATTCAATTTAACTTGAATGTTTACTGAGAGGCTTATGGTGCCTTGCAGAAAGCATGGAGGAGTATTCTCTGCAGTTTACAGTTTTATGCTCTTTCTCCTTGATAGCTCAGTTACAGTCTTTCCACAGTGTGTACCATACAACGTAAGCATTTCAGTTTTTTCCAGAAAGATTGCATTTAGAAATTGCTGGGAAAATTTACGGGCAAGCTAGTCATAAGCAACTAACTTGAAAAATAACTATGTGTGACAAAAGAGGAGAATGAATATAGAATTAGAAATTACTTTAATATAGCTCTTAATTTTCCTCTGTGTCTTTATTTCTTATGTTAGTATGCATTTGAGCAAGTGTAAAAGTTGAGTACCTTTCTAAGAAACCTTTAAACCTGCAAAAAAGGTGTCCAGAAGATTAAGGTTATTAAGGTTTGTACCTTTAGCATGAACCCTACCCCCTCAAGTTGAATAAATATATAATGAATGATGCAATATACATACTCCACCAGAGGCCCAGACATAAACAAAACCTTCCCGACTACAGCAAGAGCTATGCTGAAAGGAATTTGACTTCAACAAAGACCCTTATAATAAACTTACAATGATCCCAGCTGTCCAGGGGTTTAGGAGGAAGAGGGCACACACCAGAAACGTGCAAGCTAAAACCACGCTAATGGATAAGAGGAGCCAGTGACGAAGTCCAATGTACTGCTCCCAGAACAGAAACGGGTAACCATTTGGGTAGCTGGAGATCCCCAGGCTGGTGTAGTTATTACAGATAGCTCTCACTTTCTCGATAGCCTCCACAAAGTCAGAAGTTTCACGCAATCCATTGAGGTAGAAAGGAAACTGAGCGTATTCGATGGGCTCAGCTGCTGGAACTAGGAAAACGATAGCAGAGTTAAAATGTGCGTTTGGGAAGAAGATGATATACAGAGACCAGGGTTAGCAAAACATTTTATTGTCCACAGCAAAATGCATAAAAGGTGGCCAATTTAAATTTTAGTTGTTTGGACTGAGTGGCAGTTTAAAAACTCTCCAATAAATAGAAACTGGGAGCAGTACGTGAGATTACTCTATTTTATCATGCAGTGTAATGGGCTGACCACAGCCTACACCAAGTTCCCAAACAGTTACCAAAAGATATCTATTAAATTATATATGCATATATTTAATCCTGATCAGTGTTATAGTGCTTTTTACTGAATACCTGGTCAAAAATCCCTAACCGTAACATAAAGTAAGCCAACCACATAATTTCAAAATTTTATCCAAATGCTCCTCTTTTATGCAGTGCAATTTCTTCGAAATCAAAGGTCATTTCCCTGAGATTAACTGAGGTCCACTGACACAAAACTGGAGAAAAATTAGGCTTGGTCAGGTTGGTTGCTTTTTTAAGATTTCCGTCAAATATTTAGAAATTCACATTCAGAAATCCACATTCTGTTGCTGATGGGAATTAGTGGAGAAAAAAACCCCCATAATAGAAAAGTAATGGCTTATTGAGCAAATACGTAACTTTTTATCCTTTAATAATTTGACAAACCAACACTCTCCATACTTCTTTTTGAGTCTAATGCAAGGTCTACTCTATCACTAGAAAAAAAAGAAAGGCTTCTACAACAAGCTTTTGGTTACCGTCATTGTGTGTTCCAGACCCTGCAGCTTCATTCAGTTGACTTGCTTAACATGATTTGCCTTATTATAATCACAACTATAAATTTTCATTAAGACAAAAATCGGCTGACTGCCACAAAGCTCTAGGGTTCAGATACACTGAAGCATGGTTATCCAACCACATTTCCAAGTGCACCAGTTGTCCCCTATATGCTCTCTCCCCTTCCCTACTGGTGTCCAACTAGCAATCCTCCCAATAAATTGAAAGCTGAAGCAAAGCAACACCAAGTGGTACTGGTGCCAGGAAAACAGTGAATGACGTGAAGTGGGACTTCTTCTCTAGTTAAGTAGCTCTTGTACCGTATCAGTGCAGTAGCTTTATGTTATGAGCTACCTTGGTAAAAATTTCTTAGTTATTAAGAATTGAGGACAACCATGACAGAATTTCAGTAATGAAATTTCAGAATAACTTAGGCAGGAATTTTGTGAAATCCCCAGGTTTCTCACACAGACAGAACTATCAGGTAACACTAGTAAGGTAAATGCTTGCTATAAATTTTTAGAGCTTTAAACTGCTCTATAACTCTTTATTCAACATGATAAAACCCTGCAATGGTGTCACAGTTGCAGTGGTGCTTGGATCTCCTATGATCATAGCATAACACAATGTATTCTCCTGCTTATGCTTCTGAGCCCTGTGCAGCATCACCCAAGTGGAGTTACTGGTGCTTGAAGGAAGGAGTGGGGGGACTCATGTAAACTGTAGGACGTTAAGATGAAATGCTACTAACTTCTCAGCCGTGTTTCTGGCATGTAGTCTGCTTTGTCATGGACCCACTCCGGGCGGTGCGGGCGGATGTTGGCTTGCGAGGCAGCGTAGGCCACAGGGTCATTGCTAACCCAGGCTGTCAGGTAGATGTAGAAAGCATTTGGGTTAATGATTCCATCTGCATCCACCAGACGCTGTTTAGTCAACTGCAAAATGGAAAAATTAGAAGCCTTTCAGAATGAGTTTTGCTTTCAGGGCTCTTGCCATAATGCTTTCAACAAATGGCCTGGAGATGCAACACACATATAGGAGGGTAAAAGCAAGAGAATATGAATCTTCACTTGAAAGGACTTAGTAGTAAACTATTGTTTGACAACAAAAACAAAATCTAGGAAAATGCAGTGACAGCAATTATTTATAAATTAGTACTCATATAATATTTACAATAACCACTAAATCAGCAGATGGTTCCAGAATAGACTGAATCAATTAAATCCAAATTCTGAAAGACTGCAGCCAAGAATGAAAAACAACCAAGCTGGAGAAACATATTTAAAGACACGGAAAGAAAACCTGGCAAGAGTCCCTATACATGTCTGTGTGCAGTTAACCTCTGTTGTTAACACTGAAGGAAATGCCACCCAGTAAATGGAGGAGAGCTATAAAAATAAAACAACATCTGTATAAATTTTGCTAACACTTGCCTCCTATGACCTATGTATTCAGAAAATGCCCAGCGTCAAAAAAGCAGACGAGTGCCCTGTGTTATTTGGGTCACTGTGGGCAAATGCATCAGTGGGGTAAAGAGCAGTGGTACACTTCCAGAGTTCTGTTAGCCAAATCCTGCACAGCTAGAGCTCTGACAGAGGACTCCATGGGTGAAAAGTATTACTGGGGTTTTTTGTTTTGTTTATTTAAAATTCTGGCTCAGCTCCAGTTCCAGGTCTTTTTAATGAAATGAAAAACAACAGTGACAGCAGTTAAAAAAAAAAAAAAAAAAAGCTGGATTCCAAGGATCTGGATTCAATTAGTCCACAGGATATGCAACAACTGTATGTCTTCAAGCTGTCTCTGGAACTGTACAGTACAGCGCTCAACCCCTGTGGGTGCACCACACTTTTCTCCCTCCCAGGCACAGGAAATTATATCAGCAGCTGCAGTCCAATTGCATTTGTTCCACAGCGTACCTGGTACACTCTGCTAAACAAAATCTCACTGAAGGTTTTCTCTTCAACTCCCTTTCTTTGCCTAATTCATTGCTGAAGCTTCATTCAGACCTGACAGCATGTTGCATGTTGCTATACAGCAGTGTGTTTCACACACTACAGTAACTTTGAACAATGTACTCTGTAAATCTGTCACCTTTAATGCCAGAAAGAAAAAAGAACGACAATAAGCAGAACTGCCAAGAAGCTCATTAGAAACACAATTTTTCTGCCTGAAAGCACAGTGAGTCGATGACTCTCAGAGAGAAGAAGGTATGTTATTGCAGAATTTCTTCTTCAGGGTTTGAAATCTAATCTTAGTGTAAGGAGTCATTCCTAATGTATTTCCACCTACAAATGGCTACAGCAAATGCAATCATATGCCGTGGTAACCTCAGGCATATTTTATTTAGTCAGTTTTAACAACTGCCATTTGTAGTTCTACGGCAGTTTAGATGTGTTTAGTGATGCTGGTACAAGAATATGATACTGCATGTAATCATTTCAGTTTCCTTCCTCTATGATTCATTAATATCTTCTTTTAAATGTTCTGCTTTGCACAAATGAGTAGGAACAAACAAATTATTGCAAATGTCTGGCATAGGACTGAACTCCATATACCTATAGATGCAGAGAAGCATTTTTCACAACAATTTCCACGGAAACTAATCGTGTCTGGCACGGGAGTACAAAATGCACACCAACCAGTAACAATCAAGGACTGGCATTCCCCATGTTGATGTGAACACTTTGCAACACAGGCCATACCGCAGCTAATGAGTGTCTTCAGCAAAGTCAGCAAGGCCATACAAGAAACACATAATTCAGCTCCTTGAGTTGGAAAAAAGAAACTATGACCTTTGTAGTCTTTGCACCTCCCCCCACTCCTGATGACTTGTGTATTTTTGTGTAAACCAGCATGGACTCTGATACACTACCTGGCTGATGTCAATGGGCTTTGCAGGGTTGCCTGTTTGTACCAAGAGTTTGTAAGCCAAAACAGCATCGTCAGAACCATTTTTATAGTTGTTGTAAGTGATCTTCCCAGTTTCCCAGTCACTGTCAAACGCATCCTGAAGTCCTGAAAAGTCAAGGGAGGCAACGGGAAGACAGAAGAAGCAGGTGAATAATCACACTTACAAGCAAATTTCAGAGGCAGAAGGAATAATTATGCTTTTTCCTAGCTAAATGAGGATGAAAATTATCAACCTGGTGCCTCCTAAATTTGGGGCTCCACACTGTCAGTGTATAGGAAGTACCAGTTACATGTCCAGTATTTTGCCCAGAGAAAGGCAGGGGAACCAAAGAAATGCAAGAGAGAAGCCCCAGGAGTCTTCCTGTGTTGTGCAGATCAGCAAAATTGAGCTAGCAAGGTGCACATGCATTGTGCACTGGTGTAAATGGCTTCCCCTCAACAGAAATTGAAGATCTTTTCCAAGCGTTCTGCTTAGAGAAGTGTATGGGAAAGAGTTAATCTTGTCTAAAACAGAATAGGGCTGAGCTCAGCCCTCATCCAGCTTCACCACCTTACAACTAGAGGAGGCATTTAGTCTGTTACCTAGAAGAGAAACATTCTCCTTACTCGCCTCTGCTTCACCAAAACCCTGTCTGAGTGCACTGAGCCACAGAGGAAGACACACATCGCTCTCATTACTGTTTTGGGCTACTGCAGAGCACTGGGGCAATAGCTTCTACACTATAACCAGAAATTCCACTACAAGGGGGGAGAAAAACACACTCAAACTTTCAACTTCAAACAGCAACTCAGCTGCTCCTGAAGCACAGCGTGAGTGAACACGATTTTGTCAATTTGTTCCATCTGTTCAACTTGTGCAGCTAATACAAGTCATGGGATCTGCTGCCAGCACATGTAAAGATCACAGCCAACACCTATTCACTCTCAACTGTTATTTTCCTTCTTGCCACCCTTCAAGGGGGAGGGAATACCTCACAGCAGAAATTTGGATCAGATTTAGTACAGGAAGCCACAGCCCAGTACAAGGAGGCACTGTGCAAGCAGATGACAAACCGCATGTCCAGGGAAGGGAAGAAAAAGGCCGGGGGAGTGGCGGTGGAGGAAATCATCGACCCACCTCACAGCTGGGCTGAGAAGCTGTAATGAAAACCATCGCTGCAGACTGGATATGTTAGCTACAGCTGTACTGAGATAAGAGCACTGGAAGAGAAAATGCACCTGGCTGACACCGCCTCCGGGACAGAATACCCATTCCCATTTACCAACTTGTCCCCTCTTCCTTAGAAAATTGCCTCCCATGTTGTCTCACTAAACCATGTCAAATCATGTGAAGACAACAGGCTGAGAACCAAATGATGAAAGAAGCCTCTCAGATCTCTGCATACAGTCCTTTAGCAGCAGCTCAGGAGGAGGACAATATGCCATCAGGTCTTCTGGCATCACCAAAGGACTTTGAGGTTCCCTTTTAAAAAAGCACTGTTTGCTGGCATCACAGAGACAGGAAACATTGTTTAGAGTATGCAAAAATACCAATCCATCCCTTCTGTGCCAAGTCCAGCTCAATGTCAGTTTTTCACGAAGTGGCCAGGTGAGAGTATTTGTGCTATCATACCAGTAACAAGAAACACAATGACTTTGGGAAGTTAAGAGGAGGCTGTCAAAAAAAGCACTTGGAAAAGGAGGAGACAACCTAAGAACACGGTAACTTCCAGTAAAAGTGTCTCTTTCCGCAGGAGGAGCACACAAACTGCTATGATAGACAGCACATCAGGGCAGAGCTTTCAGGCAAACATCCCACCCCTGTCAGGGGGCTCCACAGACATAATAACAAACAAATCCATTGGCATGTGACATTACCAGTTTGAGGCTGCAAAAAAGGGCATGTACTTTTAAACATTACTGCAGCAGGTGAAAACTCAGCTCTTTTACATTTCCCCCTGCTCCCCCGTTTTCACAAGTTTGGTCATACTTCAAACTCTGCTCCCTTTCACATCTTTATTCTTCAGCCAACTTAACCACTTTACGTTCCGGGTAATTTTATTACTCACTTTGCTGAAACTGGAAGTCTACAGAAAGAATATCAAGAAACCACTGTCAGTTGTACTTAATTTCGGAAGAACTTCAAACTTCCAAAAAGTAAAATTTGCATTATACTTTGAAATTTGTAGTAGAGTTTGCTGCTTTCAAAGCAAACATGTTCATAACAATTATTTTAAGAGACATTTAATCTGTTATAAATGGGATTAATGATACTTTTTGGGCAGAAAGATGAAAGTATCTTGCTGACATCTTTCTGCAGAAAAAATATAAAAATTAAGGGAATTTTTAAAATCTTATATATGGGATTTTTTCACATCAGCAGTCACTTTTGCTTAGTGCTTCAGAAGAAAGTGGTAGCATCCAAAATTATGCAGAATGTGGCAGTGGGGGTGAGGAAGGAATTCCTACTGACTCATGTGAGCAGCTGCCACCATGAAACACCAGATAAGATTTCCCTTTGCAAAAACAAGCCTAATTAGAAGCAATTAGGGAATCCAAGCTACCTCATTTACATTCAGTTACTAACAAAAACATTTACAGCTTAAATGAATGATTAGTGTTAACTTTTCTTCTGTTGCATTTTCAGTAACAGAAAAAGGTAACATAATATGATATGAAAAAGCAAAATATAAGGGATCTCTGAAAAGAGAAGTGTGTGAGGCAGAAGGCACACTCCACTGCTATTAGATGAGGAAGAACGTACAGCTAAACCAAGGATGCCTTCTTGATAAAAAATGGTTTTGTTCACATGTTGTTGCATCCGTCATTCTGCTGGACAAATGTGTGTGTGTCAGAAGGCCATCTTGAGCCATTAACCTCTGGCACTGGATTCACAGTCAAGTTGGCAGAAATTAGCCATGCAGTTCAAAGCTGTTCCTACTTCAATTATCAAGTCCTTCCACCACATAAAACTATGCCAGTAGAACTGTTCCACCTCACAGAGGATTCTCCCTGAATCCAGCCTAAACCTGTACCTTGTTTGGAAATTCTATCTTCATCTTCCCTTCCCTTGACTCCTTTGGCACCAGCCACAGCTGGTAACAATCAGGTGTTATTCTGCCTATTAGTCTGGACCTTTAGATAATTCCCAAACTATGACAAGTATGGCAGCTTTTAGTACAACAGTCTAGCTCCCCCCTGTAACATCAATGCCCTGTACCACTTGAAAACATAACTTCTTTCTATTGATATATCTCAATATCCTCCTTTACAGCCCCGTGAATGCAGTATCACACTCTGTGAAGACAGCCTTGCAACTTTACAGGGTTGTAGTAACTGTGACCCTCTCAGAAAAGGTGGGGAGGAGAGGTAAGCATACAGACCTAAATGCTAATTTATGATCATAATGATTAATTCTAAAGCTGTGTGTGATCACGAGGCCAATCAATGTGCCTTCCATCACAGGGCTGGCATGTCACATGGACCACAGCAAGTCACTATTGCTTCCTGGAGTCTCCCTGACCATTCTACTGTAACATTTTAGCTCCATGCAGCCTGTCAGTATACCCTGGGTACGAGGAATACGCATAGCTCCTCTAGTGGAAGAAAAGCAGAGGACAAATAAGGATAGGCAGGCTAATGTGGACTGGAGGGGAGAAGTAACTAAGTGCTGAACTAAGTAATAGGAACACCCCTATGAGAAGAGCATTTCAGGAGAGAACACACACGAGCACGGACATACCGCATGAGAAGGAGATATACAGGCCGTTAGCCACACCAACAGTCCTTAGCACAAGAGGGACACAAAGGATTACAGAGAGGACAGGGAGGCACCCAAAGTGGAAGAGGTTTGGGAAGGTATGTGGTACGCCTGATAGAGGGGCACTGGGAATGCAAGTACTCCTGGGAGTAACACCAAGTGGGCTAGCCTCCAGCAGTTCACTTTCAGCAGCCTGCAAGGCAGCACATCCAAGGGCACCTCCTCCTGACTTTATCGTTGGCAGACTGTGCTGAGGTTGAGCACTAATAAAGCTGCCTGAACACAATCTCAGATTTCCATCTCCCTCACAGGGGAGGGGGAAAAAGCAGAAGGGGGGACACCAGACACATTTTTTCCTACTGTTTTGGAACAGCAGCAAAAAATAACCAAAAAGAAACAAAGTAAACAGAAGAGGTTTAAGAGAACTTGGAAAAGCATGTAGAAGGACGATTGCTTAGAATTCTAGAAAGTACAGTAAGGTTCCAATCCAGCAAACATCTAAGCTATGCTGAATTTTCTTCCTGCCAGTAATACCTTCTCTTACAGCTCAATGTGCTTATGTGAGCAAAATACTTTAAATAAAACTTCCAGTAAGTAGATGGCAATGAATGGATCCAATGTATTTAAAAACCATTAAAAACCCCCAAAGCTAATAGCTGAAATACTGCTTTGCATTATTTAGCAATGCATTAAACACATGGCAAACTTGCTCATTTTGTGTATATTTGTCACTTACATGCATCTGCTTTCCTAATATTGTTCAACATATTTTCAGAAGGAATAAAATACATCAGATACTGACAGTTACCTACATGTTCTCTAAGAATCACTGGCTGCAGTCGTCATCTGTACACAATTAAGTTTAAAATTTACAGTCTCACTAGGTCAGCACAGTTTATTTTTCTTTTGGCAAAAGCTTCCTAGAAATTTTCCCGATACAAAGACGCAGGTAGGACCGAAGTAATCCTGGGCAGGGTATGTTTGCTGTTAAATTTGCTAAGGTGAAACAGTATTCCTTATTTTAAATACTAACCAGTTATTTGTCTCAACATGTGCAATTATAGTATCTTCAATATCTTTAATTACTTGACTTCAATATAATTATCATCATAGTACCTGAAAGGCCATGCTTTCTCTTCGTCTTTCCCCACCCTGTTATACTTCAGCACAGAAAAGCAGCACCACAGAAAGCGTGAGGGTAGTTGATTGGAAACCTAGATTATGGAATAAGTTCCCAATCCAATAAAACACGTAAACCACACTGAATTTTCTTCATGCCAGCAGTCCCAGTTGAAGTAAAAAGATCACTCAAGAGCTGAAAGTTAAGTCTGTGTCAGAATACATCACCGGACTGGGATTTTTCATTTACTGCTCTGAAAACACTCAGGATATATTTATTTAACCAAGACAGTGAGCCATATTTGGCCATAATGCATAACGCCTCATCAGCTGCTTAGACATGAATGGCATGGATATAATCACTTAAAGCTTCAAAATTGTCTTACTGGGGAGTAAACTTAAACACAAAGAATTTAAGTGACAAACACTAAGTCCACACTTGGGTTCAAAGCAGCACATAGGCATTCTCCCTACTGCTCACAGTCTTTAACTGTGTGACTGTATTTGAACAAGGCAGCAATACCAGGGTGTACAATTGTTCTTTCTCCCAAATTAAGAAAAGTTTGTGTAACGCTTACTTACCTTGCAGCCAGTCTCGAAAGTAGTGCAACCACATTTTGGGGAGCTGCCTATCCTCTTCCAACAAAACATATGTCACATTGCTGAAACTTCTGTGAAGTTCATAAAGTAAGTGCTGGACATTTGGATAGTCCGCTTTCTGTGTCACAATATACATGTTGTAGAATGAAAAGTACTTGAACTGTGCAGCAATAAAGTCATATTCCCGTGTTTCCCGTGGTACAATGTCTGTGAGATCTAGTCCATCTCTCACCCGGGTAGTTCCATAAAGGCTGAGCCCAAGTAAACCCAGGAAAAGAAAAATAACCACAATCTGCAACAGAAAACAGAAACTTATTCGATTTTAGGTTTTTAAAGGAACTAACAATTCATAATGTCATACTACAAAGCCAAATTCAAAATTAACATCCATCAGTACTTTCAAGCTTTTAAATTTTCTTGCTTTTTTTCATGCATGTACATACTACAAGACTAAGCTCATTTGATCTTCCTTGAAGGGGCTCTGCATCATGGATGAGAAATTTATATTGTAGTAAAGTTTAAAAGTGACTTTATTTCACTATTCACAAGCTTATATCACTAAAAGTCACCAGAACCCTCACTTGTAACATACATTTGAAGTATATCTCTAGAGCACTTGCAAGATAAAACTTCTGAAGTAAGAAATCAGCTGTAAAATTATTAAAAACTGTTATTCCACAAGAGTTGTGTTTATTCCTTATATTTAATACCACCGTCGGGATAATTTTATTGCTGGGCAAGGCAGAAGTCTAATTTTGAAAAACAGGTAAATAGTTCCCCAATTACCTTAGCTTTCGGTTTTAGGAGGAATGGAGCATAATGCTTTTCTGCAAAAGATGAGAGTGTCCACTTCGTACAGGGTTGCTCAAGGCAGTGTATACTGGAGTCTGAGAATTGGGAAAGTAAATCCCTCGTCGAGCTTGTGCTTTCTGGGCTCTGGCAGCTCAGGTTATCTTGTGTTACTGTCACTGGCTGCACAGATATTTCTGAGCGAGGCTCTGCTGTGGTGTAGTACACCTGCGTGTGAGGATCATATTCTGTGCGCAGCTGCACTGTGGACTGCATTGTAATCTGAGTTTCATGCGTAAAACTATGGCTGCTGTACGGGGGTGGAGGACTGTAGCAAGTATTGTCGTTTTCCGCATACACTTGAGGCTCAACCTGAATCACTCTAGTGACACATGGACTGTAAGAGAAGAGAAAAACAGCTGATCACATTTGGACAGATCCTTATTTTAATCAGGCTAGATAGGGTAACATGCTTTCATCTGAGATTGCTTCTACTTCTGTTAGATGGTTTACGCTAAGTACGTGTAACTCTTAGATGTTAATTTCATTCTGTGCCTTTAGGAAACATTACTCAGACATGGTTCATAGTGTAGGCCCCTGAGAATATGTGCACATTTCTTGTCCTCCAGGAAGAAGGAAACAGCATCTGTCTGAAGACCTTGACATATACACATATCACTCCATCAATTACACATGCTCATCAGATAGCTGTACATAGTCTGAATGCACAGTAATTCTGTGAGTTTGCATCTCTGTACCTATGCTGAGAATTAAGATATTTAGACGAAGAGGCAAACACATGACATACTTAGCTCTTCTGTTTAGACAACTGAAGTAACTGTTAAATAATATTTGGGCCTTCTGGATAAGATCTCAGACTTTTGGGAGGCAGGCTGAAACCACTTGCCATACACTGACTGAATATTTTATAAGTCAAGAAAACATTAAAGTATTAATGAAAGGATTCATTCCTAGGAAGGGTGGGCAATATGAAGAGACAAAATCACAGAAATAACTGAAGTATTCCCTTCATTTTAGTCTATGCAAGGCCCTAACAGATTACCACTGCAGCCACAGTAGACACTTTATCAAGCACTATCCTGTAATGGTACTGATCATGCCTTATAGTTCTATTAAAAACTCACCTAAGGGGAAGTAATTTTACAGCTTACTTATTTAGGTTTAAAGGCATAAAAGCATAAAAATTAACACATAATAATCTACTGCATGTCAGCCTTCTCAGTATCCTGAGTTATTTACAGCTTTTCAAGATTAGCCAGTACTGGCACTGGACACCTTGCAGTACCGCATACCATTCTGAAAATACTTCAATATATACTTAAACTGTGGATCTTTTATCTGCTTTCACAAAGTTGTTCTCCAACAGTCAAAATGAACATATGTAGGAATGATGGGAAAAGTGTGGGGGAGAGGGGATGTGAGGGAAGAGAGGGAGAGGGAGACGTAGCTTTTCCTTTCAGGCAGGTAAAAAACAAACTAGCAAATGTAAGCCAGTCACTAGCAATGAAATCATAATAATAAAATGCTGACCCCAGTTTAATGAAGAACTCCCACCCCTGACAAGGAATGGACACACTGATTGGTGACCACAGAAAGGACACAGCTCATACATCAATCTACTGCTCACTCTCACCTTGTAAAACAGCAAAATATGTCCAGTCTCCTGTCTTCCCGACGATAAAGGTCCATGCTCAGGATGGCAGGGAAAATCAGCAGAACCATAGCAAAATTGAACACCACCACAACTGCTGCCTAGAGACAATCATATGATAAGTGATGTTGCTAAATTTCATGTAGGGCATCAGCTTTACAAAGCATAAAAAACCCTTTCAATTCTCATCCCTGTTTACCATTGCAACCCATCTGATGCTTTCAAGCTCTTGCCTGAGCAAACTGAGAGATATATATTTACGTTCTCACTTCATTATGGTAAGTCTATTGTAGAGAAATAATTTATTTTAATACTAAACTTTGTATTATTATAATACATCTGTGCCTGGATATGTGGTGATTATTTTTAAAGTGGAAAAACAGTCTGTTGACTCAGTAATCATATTTTTACATAAAACTCTGACATATTTAGAGTCTCAAGGCAAAATAAAATGGAAGCAAACCTGAAACTAGAACCGAAGTTCTTACATTTATGGGATCTGAAGCAATTTAAGCATCATAATAATATTAAAGCATGTTATTAAACCAGAAATTAAGATTTCAGTAAATTTTAAAGAAACAGATCTGTTTAGTAAAGTACTATGCACTTGATGTTCTTACTTAAAAGTTTAGCCAAGAAAGAGCAACATTTTGAGTTTACCAGGGATTATGTTTAAAGGAGAATCAAAATTAAACCAACACCACATAGCAAATATATGTATTAATATGCCTGTGTTTAACAGAGCTTGATTTATGAGCCAGTCTACCAAAATGAGTCTTAAATTGGAACAAGAATACTTGATTTAATTTGTAAAGCAAGTATCACATAATGAAAAAAACAACCTCCCCACCCACCCCCTTTCAAACCATACTCCAAACCCTTTCCCACACAGATTCCCAGAGAATTTCCATAAACATATGTGGTGCAGCATCTATCATTATTATTGATAGCATTTATTTGTAATGCAGAATTGTTAGGAGCACTAGCCATCACAAAGGGAAAGCTGGGCACTGGGAACTGAAGACAGTTGTAAGAGTAAGAGAAACACTGGGAAAAAAATGGTTCAGCCACCAACGGGTGGAAAAAAACCCAAACCCTTGAAAGCCTTAAGTTTTACCCATTAGGAAAGCAGCAGCCATCTCAATAGTAGCTCAGTTTCATGTTAAAGTAGCCATATATAGACTATCATGTGCCTCCACCTGTACCTTCTGAAATAATGACTGCTTGGGTTGAAATAGTCTTAAAGAAGAACAACAACTGGGCTACAAAAATGACCCAATATAAATGTGATCTCTTTTTTTCAAACAAAATGTATGGCCTCTTTTGATCTTGAGAGATCAGAACTCAAAACTGGCAGTACAAACGATGTGATACCCAAAATCCATGTTTTAAAAATTCTTGAGTTGCTTTTCAATTAAATGACATAAATTGCTTAAATTTATCTGTGAAAATCAAAGTAATAACACACTGCATGTTTTTTACAGTTTTGAAGCTGTCAGAGTATAATAAAAAGCTTTAGATATTGCTTTTACTGTTCTGAAAATGACAGAACCAACTAGTTATGTAAATATTTTCTAGTAATTTCAATCATAAATATACTGCATGCAAAAGCAGGTTTTATTGCTGTTTCTCTTTTCTGGTCTCTAGCCTGCTTGAAGTAAGATTTTAGGACTGCTGGTTGTCAGTAGGCATGGCTACTAAAATAGAATTTACCTGGTAGTTGAAGCCAAATTAGTATTTAACCATCTTTGTGAGAAAAGATCCAGTAACTATTTAATGATTTATAAATATTCACACAGAAAGGTATGCAAGGTCATAGTCAAGACTTTAAAATGAAGTGATTTGCTTTTGATCCTCTCTAGAATTAATTCAATCTGTCAGAAAAACAAATGGCTGCTGTTGAAAGAAAGGTGTTTGTTGGACCTCGTTCTTACAACTGCTTTCTGTACTGGTGCTAAACCAAAAAAAGGTTGAATCACCCACACAACATGAATAATTAGTTCTGCCTAACCAAGATCTTGTATCAAGGATCAGCTAAGATTTACTGAGATTTGGAAAAAACAGCTGAGGTCTGACTCAATAATTCTTACTCCTCACAGCATGGCTGAAAAACTAACAGAAGTCCTCCGTTTCTGCTCCATAAACTGCAAATACTTCATGCCATATCAGTTCCCTCTCTAGACCCCAACATCCTTGAATCTCCAATATTACTAAATCTGAAAACTAATACTTAATTGTGTGGTAGAGATGCCATTGAAGTTAGTTATATTGACATTTGATTTTTTTAGGAAGCATCAAAACTAATCCAACAACACACAATAAATCTGCCTACTTACATGAAATCTCTTTTTTGAACAACCAGATTTTCCACTGTGCCATCCTAGTATTGATGTACTAACCACTCTGCAAGTAAAATATTTCAAAGCAATCTCTGTTCTGATCTGAATTTAAATAGACTTAATATTGCCCTTCTTCCTCTATATTGCACACTCTCTCACTCACCTCTCCAGCATTAAAAGGATTAACAGTTCTCAGTTTTCACAACCAAGTTCTTGTATGAATTCTAATTTGTTGTCCCATCAAAAAACCCACCCTTGTGACTTGGTAAGGGGAGGAAAGGAAGAATTGCTGAGAAGTGATTCAATCCCTGACCCAATGCATCTGCCACTGTGTCCTTCCCAGGGCCATTCATGCACACGGGATTGAGGAATGGGAAAGTATGAGAACTGAGATCGTGACAACAGCCACAATCTATAAAAGCAACAACGAACTGTGGCAGCAGAGCTTCCAGAGTACAGGCAGCACCCAGGCTGAAAGCATGCTTAGGATTTCTGGTAACAGGGCATCTTCCCTGACACCTTCAGAGACCAGTGGTCAAATGGGAGAGAAAAGGGCCTCAGATCTTTTCCTTGGGAAATCAACAAAGTTAAGATTAGTCCAGAAGGAATAAAATGGGACCTACTCAAGGGTGTAAAATGAAGGCATTCAGTGAAATGAGATCAGAGAGCAGCAAAAAAAAATCCATTGAACAGAAAAAATTATGTTGGTCACTTCCTGAGAAACAAGCTACAGTTTTTGCATCTTTTCATAATGCACAGCCTAAAAATATTATTGCTGCTGCAACTGTTAAAGGAGACAGAAGAATGGCAGTCTGTGCTGGAGGCAGCAAGGGAGCTGGGAGCCAGGCTGGTAGGTATGTGCTGGGGCCCCGCTGAAGTATGTGCTGCTATGTGCCATTCCTGGCAGCCCACCCAAGGAGACCGGGTGTGCTGTATAGCCAGAGGTGATGAACAGATGAGGAGGTCTGTCAGGAAAACTTCCACTCCACTGCTCTCTATCTGCAGCTCCCTCCTGATGTGGTACAGGATTGGATCCTTGTCCCCTGCCCCCTTTTTCCTGAGGCTTTAATTTTGCTTGTTAAATTCTTATGTCAGAGGCAGGGAAAGGTAAATGATGTGGATAAAGGTGGGGGACAAACCACTTCAGCAGAGTAAGACAATGGAATGAACTTAAAAACATGCATTCTTTCTCTCCAGAAACCCACCACTGCCACCGGGTAATGGACTTCTACATTTAGGAAAAAAACTTGTCATTCTCATGGTGATGGAAAAAGTTACTTCTAACACTTATTGGGAAAAGTTCCACATTTGCTCATTAGTGGATCCATACCACTCTGCTGTTACGGAGGGAAGTTTCTGATGTAAGAAAGAAGAGTTTGATAATTTTTTTTACCTTATCTTTCCTGGGCAGAATTTACTGTATGACAGGCTCTGAATAGTCTGTCTTAGGAAATAATACAGCCCAAAGGTAGTTACTCTCAGCCTTGCCTTCCTTCATTTATACTCAAAACAAAGGACTATGTTTAAGACATTCCTATTGTAAACTTCAAAACTTTCAGTGGATTTCTGTGATAACCTCTTCCTTCACCACCATTTTAAGAAACTAAACACATCTGAAAATTCAGGACCTACTCCTTCAAAGTCCTGAGTACTCTTAGAGATAATTCTTATGACTGAGTATTTGGGTCATATTCAGCAATCTCAAAGCCCTAAAACTGTTTAAACAAGGGGCTAATAAGATCAACAAATGAAAAAAAAATTACAACAGTGATAGAGCTAGAGCAGTCCCTACTTGTGGATGTAATTAACTTCAAAGATCTCACTTTCAAAAGAACTAAATTCGACTTTTTAAATTTTGGAAAGAGCTAACCCTACCAAACTCCTAAGACAGCATCAGACTTGCAGTGTTTGAGTTCCATAAAGTAAATTAACAACTCAGTGATACCAACGAACTGCTTTAGCTGGCAGAATATGACAGAAGCTGAGATAGGAGAAGGCACTGATGCGCAAAACATGAGTTTCTAACTAAAAGTTTGGCTTGCAGATGCAGGAAACCATATATTCTCCCTCAGCAGCCAAGTTATTTTACCAGTACTGGGCCTCAAAATTACAGAAACGTTGACAATTACCTTGTAATATCTTAAGTGAATGAAGAGCCAAACAAGGTCAACAGCAATTCCTTTTTTTTAAGCCCCTCTATTAAAAATTCACTATCTAGATGAGAAGATGGTAGTATCTGTGAAAAGTAAATGAAGCAGTATTTCACTGCCTTTTAAGTTTTGCTAGGAAACCATCAAAGACGGCAAGGACTTCTTGTTTAAACAAGTCTGAGTAAGAGGGAGAGAGAGGAAGGAGACTATAAATAAAGAAATCCATACATAAATACAGACCACCCAGCAAAACTGCCATGGTTCTCTGATTCCAAGTACTATGATTGAAGTATCACCTGATTTTGATTTTACCTGATGAAGCTAGGCAAAGCAACTAATAGATGTTCCTTTCTACCAACAGAGGAATTTATTTTAGTGGTTGCTAACTTACACATGTGTCAGCCATATATGTTGCTCTGACATCAATGAATACCCATTATAGGCCTCCCACTGCTCCTTCTTTGCACATTTCACCTCTTATATACATATAAGGGGCTACTATGTTCCAGGAAAGACAAATTACCAAGTGAGAAAAGTTTGAGCAATTCAAACACTAATTTCTGGACACTCATGTCGGTTCCTACACATAAATTCCATATTAATCACTGCCTTATAAAAGACTTCGATGTTTTTATTCTGAATAGTATCAACATGTTCATACAGTAATATGTTGAAATCTCACTGGAAACTTTTTGTTTGTCGTTTTGCTATGCAGACTTTGTTTTTAAACTTTCAGTGACTCATTCTGCAGCATGGGAGTAGGCAAAAATAAATTACTTCAGGAAAGGCATATGAAAGTTAATTGATTACAGTATCAATTACAGCTGTTGTCTCCCATATATGTTCCAAAGGCAACCTGTCACGTTCTGAAGTTGAAGAGTGAAAACAAGAAAAAAAAAGAGCAAAATCTGATCAGATAAGAGAGAATTAATATTGGTGGCTCACACTCAACAGCTCAGCAGTGTGATTACTACAAAATGGCCCACCTGTGTTGAATACTTCTTTATAAAATGCATTTAGGCTGACGTAACTTCTGTAAAGCACAGGTACCACAGAGTCTGATGACCTCCAGCATCCTCTTAGCTGCTGAAGGTACATGTTAAATGTTTGAAATTGGGCCACAGACTTAGGAGACATAAATAACTTCTTCCAGTGGAAGAAGTGATATACTACCAAAAGTATTTCACACATCTAGCTTAGTCTTTACCATGGGAACCTCATGAGGTTCAGCAAAGCCAAGTGCACGGTCCTGCACCTGGGTCCTGCACCTGCACTTGTACCTGATATCCTGGTACCACCACAGGCTGGGGATGAACAGATGGAGAGCAGCCCTGCTGAGAAGGACTTGGGGGTGCTGGTGGGTGAGAGGCTGGAGATGACCCAGCCATGTGCACTCGCAGCCCAGAAAGCCAAACGTGTCCTGGGCTGCATCCAAAGCAGTGTGGGCAGCAGGGCCAGGGAGGGGATTCTGCCCCTCTGCTCTGCTCTGGCGAGACCCCACCTGGAACACTGCATCCAGCTCTGGGATCCCCAGCACAGGAAGGAAATAGATCCGCTGGAGAGAGTCCAGAGGAGGGTGACAAAGGTAATTAGAGGGATTGAGCACCTCTCCTGTGATAAAAGGCTGAGAGAATTTGGATTGATCAGCCTGGAGAAGACAAATTTCTGGGGGGACCTTACAGCAGCCTCCCAATACCTAAGGGGGGCTACAAGGAGGCTGGAGAGGGGCTTTTCACAAGGGCATGTAGTGACAAAACAGGGGGAATGGCTTTAAACTGAAAGAGGGTAGGTTTTGATTAGCTACAAGAAAAAAAGGTTTTTTTAAATTTGGGTAGAATAACTGGGAACAAGTTGCCCAGAGAAGTCTAGTTGAAGATGTCCCCGCTCAGGGGGTAGGGGAAGGGGTTGGGCTAGACGACCTTCAAAAGGTCTGTAACAACTCAAGCTATTCTGTGATTCTATAAAATAAAACAATTCACTATCATAGGATCAGTAAGAAGAGACATCAAGGTTTTGGCAAGTCAGCAGAGCTTAATACTGCTAATCATTCAAGACTAAGTATCTAGGTTTAGTTGCCACAAGTGTCTGCTAAACGATGCAGAAAACCAATGAAGCCTTTACACTCTCTATTATTCACTACCAAATGGCCTATCAAGAAGGAAATGTAAACAAATTATAATGCTTATTAGTAATGTAACTGCAATCACAAAGAGTTTACCATTTTACAATTTAAGGCAGGCATACTTAAATCTCTGAGAACAGCAATAATTGCCACATGCATTAGGAAAAACTGCAGCCCTGCTTACTCTAGGTAGCCAAGTGCTCAATGAGAATAAAAATTAATGGAGAACCAGGCTAGAGAGGAAGAAAAGTAACTATTGAAATAGTACAGTGCTCTATAGTGCTCTAAATTGCTTGTGTCAGGGAGAAACTCCTAAAGCTTTCTTCAGTCTTCACTTTTAGAAATCCTTCTCCAATATCTTTAATATTTCATATATTATCACAAACAAATACAAGAAGACAGAGAAAGGGAGAGCAAGCAATGCATGGTTCAGCACATAAAATTCACATTTACTCTCTAAGCATCTGGAACACAAAATTCTTCAAGTTTTCTCCAAGTTTGCTAAAATTACTGGGAGTAAGGCAGTAAAAAGTGCTGCAGTAATTATTAATATTACAAATGCATATGTACTGCTATCATTACACTTGTAGTTTTTAAGAGCAGCAAATTGGACAAACATGAATGAAAAGATTAAATTGCTGCTGAGGAACATTACAGTACATACTACGCTGCAGTCTACTCCTCTTGACTTTAGAACGCACATCTTTCCGGAAACTTGTTTCTGTTCAGTTACATGCAGCTTGGGTTTTGCACTCAACCCAGCTATATTCTTTTACCTGCTAACAGGATGTGAGAGACTCTGTGTATGAGAAAAGGGAGCAGGAGCATCAAGGACAGACAGCAGTTGCTACTACCCAGGTCTGTGGTAAACTGCAGTGATGTACTGGCTCAGTGAACTGCAGCAGCACCAAGATCAGGCTTCAGTGCTACCACTAACAAGTGTCATCATCAGACTTCAACAGTGCATAAGGGCTAACAAAATAGGATATAAACTTACTTGGAGTGAAAATGCTCTTAAAGCCGGAATAGGAATTAAGGCAGCCATAAAGAAAGCAGTAACATTGCTGATAGATGTAAGGGCTACACTTGCTCCTGTTCGCTTCAAACATTCACCTGTTCTGTCCTGCAAAACAAATGATGTATCTTAAAAGTCAAGTGAATAAGGTGATGTCCTGCAAGTGAAGGGGTCATCCTACAGATATAACACAGTGCCAGTGAAAAATTATTACAAATCAATTCTAAATATAAATTTGCATTTGAGAGTATGTGAGAAAACTATGTCCTAAGTTTACTGTTCAGTAGGAACACAGATGAAGTGCTCAAGTTTTTTGAGGGTAGAAAACATCACTAGAGTTGATTCTAGCTTCAGAACACAAAACTAAATGGGTCCTGACAGCATATCAAATACATCTGCAGTTGAGAAGGATGTAATTTTTACCAGTGGAACCACTTGGTGTTCTTGTTTTTCAGACAAAATAAGCATGTATTAACAGCATAGAGGCATAACATAGCTACACATCTTGAAAAAATGTGTAACAAAACAAACAAAAAGAACACTGCCAAAACACATGACCCTTTCCTTACCCAAAGGGCTATTATGAAGCAGACAGAGATTATAGTAGACTGAGGCTGTACTGCCTGCATGCAGAACCAGCTGGAGAGAGCACATGGAAGACTGCTTGTGCAAAACAAAATCAGCAAATATACATTAGTTTTAAATGGGACGTACTTTGGATATGAAACTCTGGACATGAAACTTTGGATGGAGACTAAAAAGACTAATAAAAGTAAAGGATCATACAAGTGATGACACCTTAGACTTCCTATCAGTTATGTGTTATGCTTTGTCATGGTCAATTATAAACTTCAGAAAATAAAAACAAGAGAAAAATATAGAAAATAACTCAAATTTAGGGCCATAACAAATAAGTAAAGGTAACTGTCTTCCCTCTCTTTTCCCTTTATCTCTTGTGTGTTCTTTTATTAAAATCATTCTATCATTTAATTGTCAAGATTCCTATTAAGGGTTTGTTCCTAAATTTGCATTAACTTTCACTGAAATTTTGGGCAGAATTTGGATTATGGAAATTAGTCTTTATGTAACACCTTATAAATTAAAATTTCAAGACAAAATAAACCTAAAACACTACCAAAAAAAAAAAAAAAGCAAAGCAGAAACAAAACAAAACAAACAAACAAAACCCCAAACAAACAAAAAAACCCAAACCACCACAAGAGTGTGAACATTCCAAAACCTTCTAGGACTACATGTATTGCTATAATTTCCTATTTTGACAGAAGTAAGAATTTCTAGACCCTAAGAAAAGCTATTGAGAAGAAAACCTCTACTGATTAATTCTGGATATGATTATCTGTTCCTATATGAAACTTTTTGTTTTATTTTCCCCCAAATCTCCATTTTGTCATTACCTCAAATGGAATTCTCTTATTCTGTCCTGTTTCACTAAATGCATGTGCCAGAAGGAAAACATCGTCTACACCAACTCCAAGAGCAAGAAAAGGCAAAACCTTGGGGAAGAAACAAAACAAAGCAAAACCCAAATAGGTTGTTTTATGATCTGCCATGCAGCTAGCCATTAAATGGCTAATTAAAGCAACTTTTACATTACACTTTACACAAATCCAAGGGTAAAATGAAAATTAACAGGATGCAATACAGGTATTAACTTTTATTCTGGAATATAGCTGAGGAACTTAAAGTATACCATTTACAGGTACAAATTCTCACCAGAAGTAATTCAAGTTTTGGATAGACAAAATATATCTGATAATAATTCAAGTTAAATTCAAAATATTTTCAGAATTTGAACATCCTTGTATATTCAGATGTAAAAATAAATCTGCAGCTCCTTAGGTAAAACTGGATGCCTCCACTCATATTGGGACACAGAAAAACCAAATAACACAGAATTATACAGACTACATAATACCTGCTTTTCTCTTCAATATCACTTGGCAGCATGATCATTTAATTTATCACAGCATAAGCTATGAAATAGAAAACGGCATAAGTAAAAACCTAGAGCCAAAATATTTTTTCAGCACTTTACTTCTCAAAGATTCACTTGTGTTCATTCATTAACAGAGTACTTGTGATTTAACAGCAGACTTGTGTTTTCTAAATACCTGAGTTGTGGCAGCATTAAAGGAAATTCCAATCAATGAGCACAGGCCCAATCCTGCAGCCACCGAGAGTGCAACCAATAAGACTCCTGCCAGCCCCACAGCACCCTGAGACTTGGCACAGTCCCACCGCAGCATCGTTAAACAGGCATAGGCAAGCTAAGGAGAGGAGCAGGGTGGGGAATTTGGGGGGAAAAAACCAAAATATTAGAATGGATCCTTCTCTAACAGCTGTCTCCCCACCCAACCTACAGATCCTCACACAGTTTTTAATCAGAATAGACATGTCACAGAGGTTACAAAGTGGAACAGGTGAGAAGCCTGAGGTAAAGTTTACAAACTGTAGTTTTTATTTTAAATATGTGTAAAATATTCTGGACTACTAACTGGTAACAATAAAGCAGATTTTTAAGCCTTGCTCTACTACCAAAGAAAAGTAAATAGATTTATTTTATTACCATTAGTAAGTAGCCACTAGCTACTCTGATAGCACTGACATCAGAAAATGACTTCAAGATGTCATCCAGGGTGGTCGTAGTAAAGGAGAGCACCTTCTGAGTAGAGTTTTGTGCAACACTTTGATGAACAACCTAAGAAAACAAAAATAAAACTTTGTGTGAATAAAGAATTTTTTCTTTTATTTTAGTCATTTAGTCAAAAGACGTCATTACCATCTTCTACAGCACACATCTGAAATCAACTCTTTTTGCCTTAAGGTTCCTGCTAAAGCCCATGCTCTAGACAGACATTACACTGATGCTACACAAGTGTGTTCCGCGATTTTTTCTGGCAAGCTGCTGATTATGAGACAGAATTTGCACCCTTGGGGAAAGCCTACTGCACGCCCAGCTCATTACAAATATTTAACTTGAATCCCTTCCTGTAACTCCATGGTGCAGTACCAGCGTTGCATTTAACCCCAGGCCAGCCATCTCTTTGCCCCTGCCTGCCTGGCCATTTGCAGAGGTCAGAAACAGCACAGCGGAGGTCAGTGTTTGGGACACAGAGGCCAGGCATTGTCACACAGTCTCCCCACCTGGGCTGCTGCTGAGAGAGCAACCCATGGCTGGCTAATGTTTTCCAGACACCTTTACAATAACCACGCCAACCAAAAGCTTTTAAATTCCAGCTAGCCCTTTGGTTTCTTCTCAGCCCCTACAAAGCAGAATTGTCCCAGACAGCAAAAAGTAAAACCTTCATGGCTTCTCATATGGGAAAAAGCAAGCAGCTTCTTACTGGAAAAAAAAAACCCAACCAACAAACCCCCAAAAGCACCCTTAAGAACAGGTAGGCAATGACTCAGTTCTGGTTTAAGCATCTTTCTTAAAGAAATACTGCAAAGAACTGTGACAGAAGGCAGTCGATCTTAGTAGGACTTTGTAGTATAGTATCTAAGTTATTTTCAAATAACTTAGATAACTTAAATAACTTACCTCAACATACATCCTCTGCCAGGCTTCCAGAATTGCTGCTGCCTTGTCCTCGTTCCAGTTGATATGTGAAACATACTCATATCCCTTGAAATGCTCATACATTTGCTTAGGGGTCATTAACTGAAACATGGTTTGCAAAGCCTGGGCACTGTGACATGGAGAGAAGAGAGAGGAGAAAGAGGCCTAAACTGAGCATTTCCAGGAAAATATTTTCATGGCATGAAGTCCCAAATGCAATTCTAACAGGAGCTTACTTGAGTTCTTGATTTTATAGGGCACATGCTTGTACTAAAATTGAACAGACTATAATTACTCTTGTGTGTATCTGGTGCAGCTGTACTGCTCCATGCAAGTACTGAGGCTAAATCTGGTTTGACTGAAGTTAATAAGAGTTTTGACGTTATTTTCAGTATGATCAGTTTCAGGAGAAAAGAATATAACCCTACAAATCTGTTATAAAGATCATGCCTGATAAGACAGACTGCTGTGAGGATGCCACAGGAACAGTTATTTCTACGAGGTCTTGCAAATGCTGTTGGCAAAATGTCATTTGAAGACCTTGGTCTTTTTCATCCCTTGAACAGAACTGGTAGTTAAGCTCCTCATGCCTCGTAAGTTGTGTGGAGTACACATGGGCAATCCATCCTGAATTTGCACAGTATGCAACTGCATCCAACAATTTCAGAAGCTCTTATTAACTAGAAGGAACCATTTTATTTTTCACTAAAAGTGCCTTATTTGTCTATTTCTTGAAAGACTTACCAATGTATTGTGTGAATGCTAAAAAGGTTAAAAGTTCTCTGGAAAAATTATGCTTCATTTTGTTTAGTATGGCCTGCATTTTTCCGAACAGTTACATTACACAGTTTTTTTCCCCCACTAAAGTCCAGTGTTCCATGTCTTTGTTCAGAAGTCTAAAACAAAGGGGTTTGTTTCACCACTCAAAGCTATATTAACAATACAGGGACATAAAAATAGACTGTTCTCGGTATTGACCCTGAATCAAACATTCAGTGGATATTTTTGAATTCTGAGAGAAGTCAAATGAGTGAGCACATTACTCACATTATTATTTTTTTCCTTTTTCCTTTGATCATATGGCAAAATGTGATCAAAGGTGTTCAGTGCTTTATACATACATTCTAAACAACAAAGCTGCCAGTAAGAAGCTTTCTTTCTGAGCGACATACACTATCATTCTGAGGTTAGAAGCAGGAAACAATGACCACCTTAAGTTTAAACAACTGCCTAAGCATTCTTTTAAATTCTGCTCTCTTGAGATGTGTCACCCTAAAGTAAAATTTATAATACAGGTGAAAGGCAATAGATTTTGTATCATCCTCCTACTGTGCCCAAAAAATGAACTCTAAGAAATTAAAACTGACATTTTCTTTAAATATTTTTTTACCTGACAAGTTTACCAGAACTGTTCTTAACTGTACCACCTATAATCAGCTCCTCCTGCCAATGCATGTATTTTCTTGATAGTCCATAGCATCCACCACTCAAAACAAGGGCTACATCAAGAGGCTAGAAAAAGTTATAAAGAAAGCAATTAATAGGTTTCATAACTTTAAAAAAACTCATACCTTAATTCAGAACCCAGTGAACTAGAATAATGGATGTTAAAGACCATCTGGGTAGTCTACTAGAAGAAATGCATTCAACAAATCAAGTTGAAGAAATCACCCAGATGCTTGTTGACCAGATGGCAATTTCTCCGAAGTCTAATGTGACTGATAAAGGGATATATAAATTCAAGACCCATGACTTCAAAGTCATCACAAAAATCAACAAAACTGGTGCTACTTGAGGCAAGGCTTTGCAGCGTGGTACGGGAGTGCAGCAGCAGCTGCGTTCCAGCAGTGGCTATTGTCTGTCTGAGGCACCGGTTCGCTGAAACACCGCATCACCGCAGTGCCACAGCCACAGTGTAGCTGACAACTGTACTTTCACTCTAAATGCACAGCATTAAGCATTGCATCACACAACGAGGCAAAATCAATGACCGTAAGCTAAAAGCAGGTAACAGGACCAAGAAAGTCACATCATGCGAGAATACAAACTATATATTGCTTGGAAGAAAGTGGTACTTTCTTCTATTCTGTTTGACCTTCCCTCCCCACCCTTCCCCACCCCCCAGCCTCCCTTGAAAAGACATGCACAAGGACAAGCAAACTTACTTTGGTGGAATTTTTATTGGGAGCTGTGATTGGGCAATCAGGATCAGCAGGATTCAGGCAGGGTCGATCCATATAACCATGACCAACCTCCGCTTTATTCAGCATTTCTTCCCAGCTCTCCACTTGGTAGTTTATTTTCTTTAACTCTTCCAAGAATTCTAAGGGGTCAAAGTTGATCCACTGCAAAGGAGGCTTCCCTCTATAAGAGCAACCAGGAGAAAAAGACACATAGAAAAAACACAAAAGAAGGTCTGAAATAAACATACTTTAAAATTCATATTTAAACAAATAACTGAGTTATTTTCTGCTACACGTTAAAACCTTTTCTGGTTTTAAGGTTGTTTCATAAAATGTAAGGCATGTTTTAATTAGATTTGTTTATGTACTTTTCTTGCAGCCCAGCTGTAATTTTAACAAAAATACTTGGTTCTTACAAAGTTATCTTATAAAACCGGTTAAAAATACCTTCACTTACAAACAAAGCAAAACAAACTATCAAGAACCTAAATAACAAAAAAGCAGCCAACTGCTACTTCAAAGAATTAGGGGGAGGGGAGAGGGACAGAAGAGAGGGGGCTGAGGAAAGAAAGCCTTTCTCATAGTATCAGATTACTTCTTGCTAGTCTAATAATCATCTTGCAAATGTAATCAATCAATATAACTGATCTTTGTTTATCTGTAACAATACTGTGCTCTTTCAAATGCCCTGGCAGCTTGACTATCAACCATCAAGCCTTCCTGCTACCATGGCTGTCACCACTATCACTGTCACATCTCCCACCCCCCACTTCTGAATTTGTGATGTTGACAGACTAGAAAGGCTTTTGACTGCCTTATTCTGTGGTTCAAACCACACTGTATCTGCTTAACCAGGCTTAAGTCATTATTCCGAATCTCCCAACCAGAAAACACAAACCCCCTTATTTCCCCATCTAAAACTGTACACTAAAGGTTAGGAGATGGCCATTGCAAATTGCTTTTGCAGAGACATGCAAACCAGGACAGAAACAATAACTCAAATGCTAACTCTTGCATAATTAACAGAAAATGCCTGCACAGATTAACAATTAACTCTTGAAAGAATTCAGGGCATCTAATATCACACTTGTAAACTGTGAGAAACCACTCATAAAAGATACTATATGGTTTCTTTAATGATCTCTGAAGCAAAGGATTTGTTCTTTATTCCTTAGGAAGACTTGGGAATTAACCCAAGACATTTTCTTAGGTCTAAAATTCCCAGCCAATCAATGTTTTTGTATTTTATGGGGAAAAAAAAATCCACCAGAAACAAGTTTGTTTCAGGAAAAGAAAAGCAAAGCATAAAATTCTTTAAACTTCAATTCAGAATTTACATTTTAATTTGCATGCTAGCAGCACAGGAAAAATAACAGCAGATTTAAATTGAGGTTTACAAATAATGTCATAGAAACAGGTAAACCTTGTGTTAAATGAAAAAAAAAATCCATGCACATTTTTTATGTAGAGACACTACACTTCATATTTTATTTTTCCTGTTAAATCAGAATTGGAATAAACAACAGAAATGCAACTGAAAAGTTGTACACAAATATACAATTAAGAACAGTCAGACCAGAAAGTTATAAAAAAATCCTTACAATAGATAGGCAGTTCCTGACTGTAGCTTTGCTCCCTCCCAGAAGCAGTCCAAAGGAGTGATAATCAAGCAAGGATAAAGATATTCTATGATCTGTCAAAATCAGAAAAAGGAAAAACACAGTCACTAGAATAGAATCAAAGCAGCACAAGCTGAATCATGAAAATACACAAACCTTGTAATTAAATGCCTGCTACACATACCTGGTCCATGTAACCTGCTTCTGTGATGAGTTCTCCTGATTTGTAACACAAATGTTCCAATTTCCACTGTCTGTAAGAAATATGAAGGACAAGTATTTTCTTCCTCCACAATTACTGAGAAGTTATTTTGAAAATGTAACAGACATTTAAAACTGTAACTCAAATAGACATGCTGGCCTCAAGCAGCAAAATAATTAAGGCAAATGTTATTAAAAAAATAGCTATACAAGACCTCACAAAAAAAAAAAAAGAAGCAAAGGCCTTTCTTTTTGTCATTACAAAGCAGACCTTTGTTTCAGTTGTTTTCATAATCTCTGTAAAACTCATTCAAAATAAGGGAGGTGCTTTTGCACATACAGCCTAGTCACTACATGTTAATGGGACAGAAATACATCTTGTATAAATGAGACTGCTTGTGATTTAAGATATCACTCAGTGACACAAGTAAGAGAAAAGCCACCTCCAGCTCAGAGGACTCGAATATACCCAGCTGACCAAGACATGCAGAAGAACATAATCAATTAAGGTTTCTGCCTTCCTACTTCAGCTGTATTACAACTTCCACTACCATGGCTTCCAATGACTTAGACTGGGCAGGAGGTGTGTAAAAGACAATTGGAGCTTTAGCATTACCTCATGGAGGAACCAGCTGGGTGTGCTGAGGAGATCTGAAAGACAGAGAGCTTTGTGCCTCACAGGCAGGACTCCTAGGCACATCACTGTGTAAGTAGTAACCCTGGGAGAACCATTTTTCAGGGAGACATCCTAGTGCTGTGCTGGTACCTTCCTAATTATTATTTTTCTGTTGGACAACACACAACTCCCAACCTTCAGTATAGGGCCGCAGACACTCTTTAAGGCATACTCTGTTGTCTACGTTATTAAGCAGCTCTTATTCCACCTGCTGACATTTCCAACACATCTGCATTTCCCTTTATATCCAAACTATTGTAAGAACGCTAACCTGTGCCACTATTCACAGCCATTATGTACCTCATTATGATATTAGCAAGTGAATTCAACTCTAATATGGAAGGATTTTCAATGTTAGGAATCCCATCCATAAGGTTCTATGTTTAAGATTACAGACATCATTCCTTTACCAAAAGAAATGCTGCATGCTGTAGCATGGCTCACATGTGCACTCTCTCAAAATCTCTTCCAATGCCATTTACTCTATCTTACTTGTTAAATGCCAACTTATCACTGCTATCATGCCACAACGTCAAGCTATCAGAAACCAGTGACACTCAAATCAAACCACAGCCCTAAGGGAAAGGCTCAGAAGTGCTAATCATTTAAAAACACACTGAGGAAAGCACGTGTCCATTTTTCAGCTGCTACAGATGATCAAGAAAACTTTTGATTTTCCCCTCACCTGTTGTACATATAGACATGTACTCTGCTGGCCTGAAGCGCAGAGTCAAGGTGCTGTCGGAGTGCTTCTGTTGTTAGTACATTAGCACCATCTTCCTGTGGAGTCTGGATCATGAGCTGGGGGTTGAACATGGCCTCTTCTCCAATCTTCTGCCGTGTGTAATTTAACTCCCGACTCACTCGTCCACCAACTGATGGATAAATATTAAGCACTTTGTATTAGCCAATACCTGCTTATTCTGCATTCACTTGATGAGCACTGTCCAGTCAAAAAACCCTGACTATGTGCAGGGCCTATTCTTTCTCAAACTGATCACAGTGTAACTCTAAAACTAGGAACAGCTTTTAGTATCGCTGAAAAAAACCCCCACGTTCCTCATAATAATACTTTTACTGCTACTGTACTGAAACATTGATGCATAAACCAGAGCCTCTATTTTTTCTACATTATAACCAACATCCCATGTGAAAAAATTTAAAAAGAGGAAGAAAAAAGGAAAACCTTTACCTGGCCGACCAGAAGAAATATTATGTTACAATTTCTCACACTTGTATAAACAGTCTGCTCCAAAAGCACATTTCAAGATAAATGGCTTTAATTTACACTCTTCTACTAAATAATTTGGCAAAGACAGAAGGCAAATGTTTCTCTTTGGTTAAAAAAAAAGGGGGGGAGGAGGGAAAGAGCAAGTGAGCAGAAGTATTTCTTTCAGCCTTAAATAAAAAAAGAAGAAATGCCAAGTTCATATAAAGAGATACAGTTTGACTGTAGCAGAAAGGTCTGTCTACAGCTAATTTACCCCAGTGGCCCAGTACCTGGCTTAACACGCTGTGATGCGGGAGATTGTTCACGTACAACATCTGTTTCTAAACCCACATGAGCTGATTAGTGTGCTCCATATTAAAACATGGTGGGGGAAAAAAAAAAGAAGAAAAAAAGAAAAGACGCAGAGGGAGACTGCGGAGTCAACAGGCTCTAGAGGGAGCCGTACACAATTTGCCTTGCCAGAAAACATTGCATAAGAATAGAAAATTGCCTTCCCTTCTACAAAAACTCCAGTCACCTAGAGTTCATATATTTTATGCAACCTCCCCTGTAGTCTCTCTAGCCAATGCATGTGGGAGGCAACATCAATTAATTCAGCCTATTAGCTGAATCAAGACCACATCCAGATGAGGAGGACAAGAACGTAAGTCCAAGCTACAGATCTGGTCTAATTTGTTACATTTTTCTCAGTCCTAGTAAGCTTGACACTGGTGATCTGAATTACTGCCAAAGTTTAGTTCTGCAACAGTGTGAACAGAAATTAAGCACATATATTTATTTCTTCCTAGGCCATATAACAGAAGACTGATCCGTAACCAGTTGGCAGAGTGGGAGATGAGATTCCCGAGCCAGAACAGGGACATACTTTTTCAATCACTTGGGCCCTCAAACCACCCGTAACACCCCTGGGGCTAAAACGACCACCAGGCAAGAAGCTGGGCCCCTGCATGCATAAAGCTGTCAGAGTGAGACCCTCAACAATTAAACCATACAGACATTCTGGCACGAAGCATTGCTTAATTTCTTGTTCAAGAATTCTTTGAAGAAATAAGTGTTTCCACAACACACTCAAATTTTTTCAGCCTCTCACATGTGGGATTACCTCCTCTATACCATGGAACAGAGACCAGCACACAGTAAACAAAACAAAACAAAAAAAATCCAAGTACAACCTCTTTACCTAGAGCCTCTTTAGAATATTTTAACATCACTCTTACTACAGTGACAGGACGGGACATACTATCATTGGAACTGCATTTGCATGGTAACAAAAAGGTATTGTTAATTCTTATCAAGATTTAAACTCTAAAAATGCTTTCATTCATCAGCCCCATGTTTATGCTCACTGCTGTCTTTCCACAGTAGTCCACAAACCAGTAGTCCTTGATATCTGAATTTTGCTTCATCTTACAGGAATACGGGAAGTAAGGGAGCAGAGTTATCCTAATCTGTATGTCTTTTCTTTCACAACCCTTTACACTGCAAGTGCTTCAAAGAGAAAATGACTCTCTCCCTCTTTTGTGTCTCAATGCCAGTCAAGACAATAAAGCCCCAATGCTACGAGGACTGTGGAGTCTACCATAAACTTCTACTCCTAGTACTATATTCTCTCCCATTCCACCCACACTTTCCTTTTGAATTTAACCAGAATTTGAACCAACAAATCATACTTCATGCAAGACAAAGGGCATCATTCTCATCTCTGCTGAAAGTGATCAACTGTTTACTATCAACAGAGATGATTGCTTCCTAATCAAGGTCCCGTCAAACCACGTTAACTTCGCTGAACAAGGCAGATCTAGCTAATCAAAACTGCATCACACAAGTCAGTCATCAGAACAGAAGCTGGTTTTTCCCTTTCTGACATTTCAACCAGGAATAGCAAAACCACCCAAGAAGCTGGGCACAGATTCCAGAACCCAGCAGCAGATCTGCTTCACATTCTTCTTAAGGCATTACACCATTTAACTGTTCCTTTGATGGGTCCATTACCTAAATTTCTTCAGCCAAACATAGTAAAAGTCACTCCAAATATTAAAAATATTTTATACAATGTAGCAGTCAGGTACAAAAAATTCATAAATGTACATTGACAGAATTCTCCTCTGCAAAGCCAGATTATGTTAAAACATATGGACAGACCAGAAGCCAGTGGATACATCAGTGGCCTTTCAACATATTAGAAGTAAAAGAGAGCAAAAGGGAAGGAAAAAACCAATAAAAGGGAAGTTTTTACCAGTTATGCTTCAATTTATTTCAATTAAAGGTTTGCAAAGATCGCTGGAGGCTGCCATACTCACATATCTTAAACCTACACAATCAGTACAATCAGAACACGCATTATTTTAAAATCAAGCCTCTTGTTGCTTTATTTTTTTTCTACATTATCCACAAGTGGTGAAAAAACCTAAGAGAGAAACCACTAAAAATATCACAGAAATGTACCTGAAGCCTCTGGCCTCATTGTGCTGGATATGTATGATGCTACTTGCAAGCCTCACACACTCTGCAGAAAGTCATTCCTTACGCTTGTAAGGAAAAAAAAAAAGGCATTATAGTCATAATAGTATTTCCACACCATAGGACAAGTGATGTAATGGAAAATATGATCAATGTACAAAATGCTGGTGTTTTGTGGTTTTCCTTTATGGACTCTGTTTTCTTCTGCTTGGTCACAGTAACATATTACACTCAAAATGCTACTAACAGAAACTGTATGTATGCCATATACTTCCAATTCTATTTCGTATCAAAGACAGACAGAGCCATTTCACTCGAATATTCTAATGAAAAAATACACATATCACTCTCCTTTTTTGACATACCAAAAGCCACTTGATGGCATTCTAGTCCTTTATTACATTATTCCTTATGATTAAGTACCTAGATGACTAAGCTAGGGGCAAAAATTCCCATAATCCAAAGATGATTTAAGTAACAGGTCAATGCAGCATCTCATGGCTGGTGGAAACACAGTGCAGTGGCTTGTACACTACTCTTCCAGCAGTGTCATGGGTGTCCGCCTACTAAAAACGAGACACCATACCATCTGTATGATTTAGCTACAATTTTTTTTTAAAAAAAGGAAAAAACACAGCCCAGCAAAGCAGTAACACCAGTGTCCTGGCATTATTCCACATTTAATGTATCAGTTTTTAGGTCTCAAGTTTAGTAGTGCAGGAGGTCTCAAGGATGTGTTTCAAGGTCATTGTTCAACATGGAACAGTGTAACTGACAGCACCTCTATTGCTTAGTGTCAGTTATTGTTAAAAAGCTGTTTTCTCCAGAGAAGAGGAAAGTCCTCCTCCCCACCCTCTATGACATCCACATTCCGTCTTAGGTCTCTGCCAGAACAGTCCAGATTTGCCTTGAGCAAGTCAGCATCCCATACCCTGAAACATACTGTTGCTCCTTCTGAGCCTCCCCACCAATTGGAACAGAAGCTGGTCAAGGTAATTCTTTGCTGTTCTGAAGGGCCTGAAGACAGCAGTAATTGCCACTGTGGATGCTGAGTTGCTCAGAACCATGTAAGGGTCAGTGTCTCCCTCCCCCAAGAGCAACAAACAGCTGTCAGGTGGTAGCAAGTTTTAGTCATCCTTAACTTGAGGCAGACCTGAATCCATGACCTATGGATCAAGAAAGGCTCTACATCCCATGACCCAGCACTGGGGCCATAGTCCTAGTGTTTCAGTCATCACACATTAAAATGCTTCAGTACACCTTAAGAGAGAAGCACCCAGAAAACCAAAACCGCTTGTCTCTAGTGTACATTTGCACTAACACTGCTGCATAACACTGATGCACCCTTCAGTGACATAAAAATGAAACTGTGTTTGTTTTCATTGGCACAATTTTTGACACATTTCCTTCCACTGCCTTAGTACGCATTTTGAAATTCCTGTGTCATTCAGCTCATTTCCACTGAGAATGTCAGTCTTACCTACACATTTCTCACAACCAAATTCAAAATTTACATGGCATTACATTAACATGTTTACAAAGAAGTCTGGAATCTACCATTGCAGTCCCTTCCACACTAAGTAGTCTGAGGAGTAAACTTGACCTCTGTCACACTTAGAGATCAATGCTAAATCACACCATGAGTGATAGCCAGAAGTCACTGCTTAATTATTTACTGTCTGGTGGCTCTAAAGGCATGAAATATTTATTTTTCAGAGTTTCTTACAATGTTTCATTTCAGGTTACTGGAATTGCATCACATAGCCTGAGGTTCCTTTATTTTTCTTGGACATGAACACGACCTCTACCAACCATTCAATAGTTACCTTGTGCACAACCACGCAACCAGTAGCTTAGTAGACAGTAAGCTCTCTCTAAAAAAGAACATTCCTGAGAGACAAACATTTGGGATAAAAATGTTTGCCTACCAATGTGGAGGACAGACTTTGAGAAACCAAAGCCAAGTTTTCCACAAATACCTACAGGTTTTGGAGGCTAAGTTCTTTTGGGACAAAGTTTAGGTACAGGAACAGCACAAAATTTTCCGGAGAACCTGCCTTCTGAAGTCTATGGGCCTTAAGCTACTTCCATTTGAGCATCTGAGGGGCAGACATGCTTCTGCTTTGTCTGAGCAACATCACCTTTTTAATTTTTTTCAGGACTGTAAATATGTAGCATTAGAGCAATCCAGCCCAACCTTTTGGCAGTGACAACTCAAAGCAACAGAATCATACCTCTAATAGTCATGGACATCTCACACAATGTTTTTATTTTATCTCTTTAAAAGGTGCTGACCTTTCTGATAAATCGAGTGTATGGATAAGTACCCCTTACAGTGCTTACTTCACGGCCTGATAAATAGCCAAGGCAGGGAACCTCTGCAATTTGCAATACCTGTTATCACTGCAACAGGAGGTACAGGAGATAAAAAGCCCTTATGACTCAGTGACCATATACAAAGACTGAGAATAATATCCCAACATGTTCACCTGGGACTCAGCCTTCACCAACCAATCCAAAAAGTAGCAGGTAGAGAGAGATGCCAGACTTAAAAGCAGAACAGACAACACCCCTCCACCCTGCCTTCTCACCCTTCAGCACCGTCTCTCTGCCAGGATGAGAACTAGAAAGGGACTTCATACCTCTCTCCCTGACACCCTGCACAGCCCATCTCCCTCAACTTTGACTGCTCTTATGGGCTTTCTTCTATTCCGCTTCCTCATGAAGTCTCTTGTGCTGTTTTCACGTGCATCTCTGTAACACGTGTATATAGGTGTTACTCAAACACTAAGCAATGAAGCTAGTTTCAGTGCATCACAATGGTACACAGATACACCATCGAGACACAGTTCTGCCTCCCCAGCCTAATTGGGTACCAGGATCACAAGCATTCACACCTGCCACACAGCAGAAAGCAGTACCTAATGGCGCCAGCGACAATTTCCATTTTTACTGATAAAGGAACATAGACCTCATGAGAAAAAAACACAGCAGCCAAATACTACTCACACAAGATTGAAACCTCCTATAAAGAAACTGATATCAAGAGTTGAAGTTCTATGGCATACATATGAAGACTATCCTACCTCTTACTGGGCACAGAAAAATAATGGCCTTTTGATTTAAAACTTCCTATTGCTCTCTAGGGAGTTCTGTCTTCATGTTCTCTCAGATGTTTGAGCTTGTCTGTGCTGCTCTTTGTCAGCAACAGAATATAGTTTTTCTGCACACAGACAGTTTTAGTCAGCATCCTGACAGAAGAGCAGGGAAGACAGCACCTTCCTCAGAATTATCATTCTCTAGGCCTGACAGGCAAAATCATTTGCTGGGAGAAAGCGCAAAACACCTTCTGAAGTCCAAGTTTAGTCAGTACCAGAAATGGGACTGGTTGAAATGTCCACTTCTTTAAACTTTTAAAATACCTTCTGCTTGTAGAGTCAGAATTGCTATTGGTTTACATGGTTGATCTCTGAATGTATTAACTACTGACCATAAGATATTATCTATTATGCATCTGGTGTATCTAATGATGCTAAGGATGGCTCTCATAAATCCATCAGGATCACATTATAAAAAGGTAATGCAAAATAAAGACTTCACAGAAAGTGAATGAAGCTGAGCTACCAAAAAAAATCTGTTGAGAAATGGTGAGCTTACAGGAGCTAGAACACAGTGGTTAACAATCAGTGTCTTAAAGAGATTACATGGTCATTCAGTGGGCTGTGCAGCAGCTCAATAAAAAAATATCATATGAATCATGTAACTAGACATGATCTGTGCCAGCACTGGACTACAGGCAGTCAGAAATTGCAGGCTGTGTCTGTCTAGGTTTTCTTGCACACTGCTTGCTGAATACACATTTCTTTATCTGTATAGCACACATGGAGCAGCTGTTGTGCCTGCCCAGGATAAAACAGCCTGCACCCTACCATCTCCCTTCCCAACACACAGGTGGACACTCCACACTTATCCTTCTCCCCAGTTATACTGTCCAACGGAAGGACATCATCTAGAACATCATCACATCCCAACGAGAAGGAAAATGTAGAAGCAGTATGACCATCTCAACCATTTCTGGCAGACTGAGAATAAGATAACACCAGGTTCTTTATTTTTGGGGGGGGGGGGCAAAAAAAAGCAAAGATAAAAACCTACAAATGCTAACAAAAAAAGCTAACAAAAAAACCTCCCAACAACAAAGCGCTTCAAAAGGCTGCTTTTTATCTCTCAAGCCATCATATGATAAGAGTTAAGTTACTCCTCACACATGCTGGGGATGACTCCAGTGTTGCTGTTAGAAATTTCATTAACGCTGACATGATTATGAATAGCAAAAATAAAAACACACATCAAAGTTGCCTTTTCATTCTGTCACAGTATGATAAAGTTTAGAGCTGTGACAAGGACACAAAGCTGTCTGCATACTCAGGAAGACAGCCCAACAACAGCTGCCACTGCTTGTAGTGGCAAACCTTCCCTGCAATTTTAGGAGCTAAAACTTTTCTTTCTAAAAAATCAGCTAAAAGCTGGTTTTACATGTATATGTCTGCATTGCCTATAAGTAGAAAAATATTCTTTTTGATTGAGTAAACCAGATAGATTGCTAAAGAAAATGAGACATTTTGATTTCTTGCTTGGTGTCTGTCTAGGTTGAGAGAGTGGAAAAGTGCAGGGAAAAAACCAGCAAACCAAAATGAACAAGTTAGACAGTACAAACTTAAGAATAAAAAGCAAAACCAACATGCAACCAGCTTTGAAACGTACAATAATGTACAAAACAATGCAATTCAATCTTTCAATTAAACATAAAATGCAGTGGCTGCTTACTGAGCTGCAACACATGTCCTTGGTAACAGGATATGAGCTGTTCACCTCTGGGTCACAGTTTCTAATCCAGCCAGGAACAATAGTGACCACAAGTTGTTTACCATCTGACAGCTGTTTGCTAACTTATGTGAAATGGGTTGGTGGTCTCAGTCCATTTCCTACTGGGCAGGTGTCCACATTATAAAATAACACTGTCACAACGGGCATCCTCCTTGACCATCCCAACAAAGAAACTGAGGAATGAATGGGCATGGAGAGCGAACTATCCTTTCTTCCAAAGACATGGTCCCTTCAAGTCACAACTAAACCACAGCTTTCAGTGGAGAAGCCCAACTACTGAATTTTATGGCTCAAGAAGCAGAGGAATAGTAGCAAAAGTGTCTTAGGCTCTGCTTTTTCCTAGATATTGAGGAGACTGCCTTCAGCAGCTAATACAGATTATTGCAATTCTCCCAACAGTTTATGGTCATGTAACAGTTTATACCCCATGAGGAGCAAGCCGAATTTTTATTCTTCAGTAATTTAAGATAACAGCCAAGCACGCCTCGTAACAGGCAAAAATCTTCAACTGTACGTTAAAGTGGCAAAGTTTAGAGGAGTTCTGCTGAGAAGGGTATGTAAGGGGCTTCAAGGTCTAAAGCTAAGGATTTCAAAACAGCTGAATATAATTTCTTTAAGTTACTTTAGGTTGAATAAGAGCTTCTGCCAGGTAATATGTTACAAACAATTTGCTGTGTTGTTCCACAGCAGTCAGCTTTCCTCTAGGCCAAACTTCATTTAACCTCTTAGTGACCTTTCCTCAAATATGTAATTGTTTTCCTGTGTGGTTAAAAGCAGCATTTTTAGGTCTTTTCATCTGTACTCCTGGGATAGCACAAATTTCATCTGTACATGGAGTAGCACAAAATTTGAATGCATTTTTTTTTTAAAGGAGCAGCAAACAGATGTAAACAGCATCCAGAACCTTTTAGAGGATACCATTTCCTAAACAGCACTTTTAGGAGATGGCAAAACTAACATAGAAAAATGAAAGGAATGAACATGTCATGACACAGGGTACAGTTCCTTTTAAGTATTCCCTACCAGCTGCTTGCTGTACCATCTGTTGTTGCCTAAGCAGCTTCGTTCTGAATGGGTTTGCACTGAAGCAGAACTGCTCTCACTGTTGGACACAATCAGGTCAGGTCAGCGCTCCCCCCAGCACCGAACTTGCTGCCTGTCACAGCTTCCCCCACCTCGATATTTCTTACTGGCCACCAGCTACCGAGGCCGCGCTGCATCTGTCAGGAGGCCCATTTTTCATCGCTCGCTCGCCATTCACACTGAGCAGGCCAGAGCGCGTCTCACTTTGTGCGGGATGCACTCAGGGGTTCTCGTCGGACACCCTGAGTGTGCGACCATATGGCCAGGTTTATGCTGAAGCAGGAAGGGCCGTGAAACAACAGCCGAACAAACGGCCGAGCACACCCCTCAGCATGGCTCTCACGTTCTCCTTCGGGCCACTCTGACCGTGCCGCTGGTTTTCCACTACCGAGCCCAGGGCAGCGGTCCGCGCTCCCTCTGGACGGGCGGCGGCTCCAAGCTCTGGGGCGGAGGGAAGGCGAGGGGACCCCCGGCAGCCCCGCGGGGCACACGGCGGGGTCCCACCTGGAGCCCCGCCAGGAGCCGGCCCCGCCGCCAGCCCCGGCCCTGCCGCGGGGAGCCTGCGGCCCTGCTAGCCGGGGGGCCGCGCTCAAAGGCCGCCCCCGGCCCCGAGGCGCTAGTGCGTTCCCAGCGCCGCTCCTTCCCGCGGCATCTGCGCAGGGAAACACACTTCGCTGGGAGCCACTTTCATGATTTTGTTGCGAGCGGGATTAGCTGGATTAGGGGCCGATTCATAAGGACCCCCTGCGGCTGTGAGGAAGTTTCATCACAAGGTCAGTGTGGTGTGAACTATATTCTGTCAACACCACCACTCCTTATAGCCGGCTACAAAAAAATACAAAAGGGGGGGGGGAGGGAGGAGGGAGGAAATTGCAAGTGAAATATATGAATGAACAGTTTACAGCAACAAAAAGATTTACCGATTTCCCCCTCAAATGCTTAAAAAGATGTGTACCCTTCAACGCTGTGTTCCTTTAAAACAAGAAACCTGTATTAGTAATTTTTAATTTATAAAGAATTTAGTGGTTTAGGAGGTGGGAGGAACCTGGGGAATAAGTGTAGCAACCCACACACAAAACCACAGAGGAACTTCTGGCACTTAGTCTAAAACCAGTCATGCAGCTCCAAGATTGTTGCACTGTTTAGATTTTATTACATTTAATGCTGTCACCTTCAAGACTATTTAATTCCTACCCCCCCTAAGTCCAGTAAGTAACAGAGACATTAAAAAAAAAAAAA